>CM017578.2:18676422-18737339 GCA_007844105.2 Rhamnella rubrinervis
TATTTACTAAAATCAACATGATGCAAGAAGAGGAAAATGCTCTGGTTGGGAAACCATTTCATACCAGTAGGGTCAAAGAGGACAAAAAATAATGCTTTAAAAATTAACAAAATCAGACACAGAAGCACATGTATACCAGCTTTTAGTGCTTGAACCTAACACAAAAGATAAAAAGTTTCCACCACCAAGGTTTTCCTTGAACTCTAAGGCCGGAAAAAAATTACCTTAAGCCGTGACCGTCATTTCTAGACTATACTGCAACATTTGTTTGCTATAAAGAATACCATTAACATCATTTGAAAAAAAAAATTAGGCGATCAAATGAAATAGAAAGGCTACCTGAGGGTTCTGCAAGTTAAAGACTACAAGACTTCTATCTGCAGTGCCAACAACCATCAGTGGGTGTCTTACTGTTAGTGCATAACACCGGTCAGGAAGTTGTTGAGTGTGGACAGGATTAGGCTGTCTAGTATCCCAATACCTACAAAGTAGGTAGAGTTATTCATCTACTATCAGAATTAACAGGTACTAGATGTCAAGCTTCACAGAACTAAATCAGGACTATGCACAGTATTCTAGGAAGTACACATGCAGAAAACAAATCATCCACATGGGGGCATTAAACTGCTAGTTATGTATTAGGTAAAAGAAAATATTATTCGGAAAACAAATCATCCACATGGGGACATAAAACCGCCAGTTATGTATTAGGAAAAAGAAAATATTATTCCTTTCATTAATTAAAGAGCCTCGCGTTAGGAAGGCATCCAGTGCAGAAGTTACGAGACCTCCACCTTCAATGCACTATAAATATGCCCACAATGAAAAACCGTCATGCAACCAGCATGGCTCACACTTTCATTTGGTCATGTGCACTGTCAAGTTCTGATGAATCCTAAACATTAATCCCCAAGGTCAAGGTGTAATAGCTCCTGTGAAAAATGTCTATTCACCAAACCATAATGTGTACTACACCCAAAATCCAGAGATAACATGCAATTGAGCACCCAGTTGAAGCTTTTGATTAAGTATCCCAAAAGAAATAGCACATACAAAGTGAATATCATTATATGAAAGTTTGAAAGAAAATCGTAGTTTACTTCAAGGTCTTGTCCCAGCTTCCTGTGACCAACAGGCTCATCTCAGGAATCCAAGCAACCTCTTTGATGGGTGCATCATGCATGGCCACTGTCATTGGTTGACCACCAGACAGTAAAGGCCACATCTTCACTTGCTTGTCACAGCCTCCAGAGAAGACAGTTGTCCCATCATCCTTCCAAGTTGAGCACAAAACCTTGCAACAAAATACACATATGATTCTTGCCTTTTAGACTAAAAATAAATGAGTGAGAGAAATAACATTATGAATTTAGATCTATTACTGGTTGGTCATGGGATATCGACGCTTGGGTGTACTGCCTACAACATTCCCGTTTCGCATGACCTCCCAACATCGAACCTACAAATACAACAGGTATTTGAGAACACCAGAAAACCACAGAAAAATATTAAGAAAATGTGGATAGACAATGATCCAGAACAAACTGTTCAAGGAATAAGAGTCAGTGTACAAACCTGATTGTCCCATGAGGTAGCAACCAAGTAATTGGCTTTGGGACTAAAACTAAGGCTTGAAATAGAATCACTAGGAGGTTGAGCCACCTAAAATCAAAGGTTTCCATGGTTAAAACCCTATCCATGAAGACTGCTTGTCTCAAAGGGTAATAGAAAACCAAACAACATGCGCTTCTAGAATGGAAAAACAAAATCAAGCTCAAACTATGAATAGTTACAGCAGCAATGAATTAATCACATAAACTATATCTGGCACGTAAAGCTCAATCCAGAATTCATATGAAAGCCCCACAAATCGCAGAAAATTAAACTAAGTTAAAAACTAAAAAGGGATGAAAAAGTCATAGGTAAAACTTGACAATAAACAGCACAATAATTAGACACCAAATTCTGTATGTGCACCAAATAATACATTTATGTTTACAAAAACTAAAGCCCATACTCGGAATTCAATGCCAGAATCAGAAAATACAGCAAAAATAAAACAAGCAAACCTCGAGAATAATAATAATTCATTTACGAATACAAAATTTAAAGCCCGTATTCAGTAATTCAAGTCCAAAATCAGCAAAAAAAAAGCAGTATAAACAAAAATAGCAAGGAATAGCTCCGTGCTCTCGCATGGACAAGACCCTAATCAATGACCAGATTCAAGCATATTATCCCACCGACATAGAAACAAAAATTCGACTTATACAAATATCAAGAAAGAGAGCGAAACCTAAGACTGAGTTTAAATAAAAAAAATAAATAAAAATTGTACCTCAAAGGAATTATTAGGGTTCGGACTCCCAGTCGTAGTACTTCCAAACGTAGCCATCGTAAATCACAAACTCTAACACAATGAATACCAAAATACAGTTTCAGATTAAGCATTCGCATTACTATAACATAATTTAACCAAAAAAAAAAAAATAGGTAAGAAATAAGAACAAGCGCAAAGAAAGAGCGACTCAGAGAGAGATACCGAGAGAGAGAGCGTGTCTGGGAAGTAGTGGAGTTCAAAATGAAGGAGGAGAAGAGGGAAAGAGCAGTGAGACAGAAGTAACACAGGACATTCTAATATTATATGCCACTGCTGTGTGTCACTCAGCGTAAGCCCAAAGCTACTATTTGTTGCCGGACTGCACTCTTAACTCTGCTCCCTCTTATTCACCTTTTCATTTTTTTTTTCTTTTTTTTGGTCGAAAGAGGTATTTTTCTTTGAAAAATATAAGGTACAAGAATTTTTACAAAATTATTTCGTAAACATGAAAATTATAAATTATTTTTTAGATATTATCATATACCCCTGAAATTTGATCAATTATCAGTCAACTTATATTGGTTTCAAAAATAGCACCAAAACCCCCTGCCGTTAGTTTTCCATCGTTAAATTTAACAATTGAAGAGTAAAAATGTAATAGAACCTATTTATTTTATAATAATACATTATGTCCCACTTTACAATATTTATTACTTTATAACAAAGAATGCAAGGTTGTCATACACAAAAGTATTTCATTCTCCAAAATTCTCTAATACGAAAACCGCAAGTCTTTCCTATCGATGCAAGCACATACTCGATCATCACATTGTAAGTAAGCACATCCGGCTTAGCTGAACTCGACATTTCAACAAAGCATTGCAAGAACCTCTTCGTTTCACCCATATTGACATATGCATTGAGCAGCGTTGTAAGCTACAGTATTAGGCGTAAGTTTGAAACCGGTTGGGTCCGAGCCGCCAAACACGACGAGTTACCAAATTGAAGAGCTTGAGAGCTTCATCGGGCCCATCATCGCCTAAAACAAGAAGACGGCTGATGACGGCCTCCATGACTTGACATGGGGAGATAATCAAAACAAAGCATGGACTTGATGATTAAGGTGGCATAGGGGTTTGGGTGATGGTGTCTCCGATGTAAAAGCGTCAAGGGTCTTTGTTCTTGGGATGTGAGTGTCCGGGTGGTGGTGGCTCCACTATCTCATATTCATCTTTTCTTCTTTTGTTTTTTTCTTCTCCTCTCTTTACCTCATCGTCTCCTTTGGTTTTTTCTTTTCCCTTTCTCATTTATTTTCCATGAATTTTTATATATTTTTCAACTTCCACCATAGCTTTGGTTCCACCCTTATAAGTTGCTGCTTAATCTGTAACCTCTACTTCACCATATCCATGGGAGTGATCACAACATCACTTGCCCTTTATTGCAAACATGCCGCCTGTGTGTACAATTGAGTTGTTCAAATTTACCGGAGAAGACCTCCTTGAACCATTTGTAGACCAGAAGTAGACGACATGTGCATGTCCGACGCCGAGACCCATTGCTCCAATTCCTCAGAAGCTTAGTTGAACCCTCGAGCTTCAAAATGGAGCCAAGGGCTTGCGGATGGTGATTAATGAACAAGACCCACTAAGTGCTTGCATCCTGGTTTCAAGAGTATCAACAGGAAATATGGCCATCTGCTCAACGGTACCGGCAATGGAGTCAGCAACCATGAACTACAAAACTTGAGGCCGTCGTGGATCAGTGGGGAAACTGAGATTTCGGACAGGAATTCCAATGATGGAGGTACTATAGTAGTGCCTCTAAACGTAGCAAATGCGTCTGTGACCATTGTTGGTGGAGGTGGTAGAGAGTGGAAGTGGGATTACAAAGTTTAAAAGAGAGAGTGAATAATTGAGGTTTGAAAATCATTTTCGGATTGAATGACAATTAGGTTGTCACCATGCACACAAAGTTTTGATTTTTATGACGAGAGGAGTGAGAGATTGTAAAAGAGAGGAGAGAGAGATGAGAGATAAAAAAATTTATTTTAAAATTTTTTATACTTTTAATATTAATATTTTAATATAATTTTATCTTTTTAAATTTTTCTGCAATTATTTTTATGTAAAAATTCTTATAAAAGGGTAAAAATGACAATTCAGTATGCCACATAAGATTATATCGTTTTTTTAGTGCGAGACTGTTAAATATGGAAGGCGGGATGATAACACCAAAACCACTATAAGTAATTTATATTTAAGACAAACTACGAGGTGGTTATATGTATATAACCTTTATTTTTTATATTTTAAGAGTTCGAGAATGTGTCCCATAAGATTGATGTAAAAATTAATTTTATTTATATAGCATATCTTTATCGTACTAAATATTTATGTTCAAATTTTATAATATAATTTTAAAAGCATACAAAACATCCGTACGTAAATAGGTTTTAAAATTGTTGAGAAATTTTAGAATTTAAGGGGGTGTATTTAATTTGAATTTTAAAATACTTGATAGACTTTCTTAATTAGAGACTTTTAGAGATTTTAATAGATTTTTGTAAAATTTATAAAAGTATAAATAACTTTTAATAACTTTTTATTTTTGATTTTTATAGATTTTGAAAGACTTTTATAAACTTTTTTATTGTACAAGTTGATATATATATATATATATATTTTATTTCCTCACAAAGACACCAATATTTTTTTTTTCACAATGATGTCATTAAGAGGAGACCAATAAATAGTGATGTAGGATTTTCATTTTCCTTACAAGAACACCATTAGTTTTTTCTTATAATATGAGGAGACCAATAAATAATGATATATATTTTATTTCCTCACAAAGACACCAATATTTTTTTCACAATGATGTCATTAAGAGAAGACCAATAAATAGTGATGTAGGATTTTCATTTTCCTTACAAGAACACCATTAGTTTTTTTCTTATAATATGAGGAGACCAATAAATAATGATAGAGGATGATATGATGATAAAATAATTTCACATTGAAGAGGAAAAGTAAGAAAAGAAGTAAAATAGATGAAGGGAAGTAAATATTATTGCATGGCACGTATCATTGAAACTAAAAAGTTTTGAAAGTTTTAGAAAAAGGAAAGACAATTTATAAGATTGAATAATTATAAAATTCACTAAAAGTCATTAAAAATCTGCATAAGTCTATTTTTTTTATAAGAGTAAAGTCTAAATTAAATACCTCTAGATTTTTATGAACTTTAAAAAGATATAATTAAATATCTCAAAACTTTTAATGACTTTTTAAAAGTTTATAAAAATTAAAATTAAATACTTCATTACTTTTAAAAATCTCAAAAAGTTTTAATTAATTAAGCTTATAAAGGTTTTATAAAGTCATGATTAAATAATCTAATATTTTCAAAAATAATTTCTAAAAGGCAGTAACAAAAGACACATGTTTTATATAAATCTTTAACTTCTAAAATAAAAAAACATTAATATAAGATGTCACGGATGCACCCTAAATATAGATAATTTTCAGAATAGCTTCTTTTGTTTTATTTTATATATATATATATATATATAATTCAAGAGATATTTTTCTATATATCAAATCATATTCATAAAAGTTTATGTTTGGTTTGATTTTGATTTTGATTTTATATGTTGTACTACTCAGTTGGCTTTCGTTGTTAAATATTGATGTAGAATTCAAACTTTTTAATATTAGTTTCGGCTGAAATTTTCCATCAAAGTTTCCTATTATGTTAGGGTTATGCATTAAAAATATTCATGATTTTATGACTTATAAATTTATAATATTTTGCATTATGCTATATTCACCCTAGAAATTAGCTTTTATGGTTGATTATGCAAAATCACATATTATTTAACGTGTTATTTACCAATTTTTATGATTGTTTATTTACTATTAATATTTTTATATGATTTGGACTAGCCATTGAGGTAAATTATTATAGTAGTGGTTTTTCTGTTACTGGCTTCTTATTACCAATTGTATTAGTAAATCATAATCTTTATCTTCCATTTATTTATATTATTTTATAATAGAATATTATTCTTGATATTTAATCAGTACTGTTTAAGGTCACTTTAAGAAAAATATAATTTATATTTTTTAATATAATTTATACATATTGGTATAATATGTATATCATGTATTTTGCCAATTATAACTATAAAGAAATAGAATAATGTTGATGTTCTCTCTACAATTGAATAATTATTTTTCTATGCATCCTGTTGTATCACCGACATTAGTGTAACAAATCTTAATGATTAATCAGACACACATAATGACACACAAATAAGAGTTTATATGTAATCAGTTATAACTTTGCAATGGTTACGCTGAATTATATGTCTTCTAAATTCCAAACCACGTTTAATTAAACAACCTATACTTGAGGACTCATAACAAAGCAGGAAAAGAAAAAGTTGTGAGAAAAGGATGTAACCCTAAAAGGCCAAAGTAGAAGTGTTCAGAATTCAAAACAAATTCCTTCATGTAATTTGCAGTACATTATGCCCTTCTGAAGACAGAATGCCTAGCAACCTAAGTGATAACTATTTCTCACTTTAACAAGGAGTAACCCCAAAAGAACTCAGGAGCTATATTTTCATTGTTCTTAATCATTTCTAGAGCAATCCTAAAATCAAAACATATTCATTGACTATCTTTGCGCATTTTCTCACAAAACCATACTAATGAACATGTTAAAAATGCAACAAATATGCCTCCCTCCATCTATTCTCTCAAGTTCACTCAGCCACTCAAACAGTTATCGTGACAGCCATGAGGCGAACAACAATAGTGGAAGCATCAAGAACAAGCCATAGTTCACCAAGGAATCGGCATTTTCGATTTTTCCAATTGTGTCATCTAACGTATTCCATAGACATGTAAGAACACCCTTTTGATCCTGCAACATGAGTCCCTTCTAGTCACTACCAAAGTTCACAAAAACCAGTTACACAAACAACTGCAAAAGGGAATATGGAAGTCACCTCTGTTTTCAAGCCGCTAACTTGGTCGTTGATATTTGAATCTGTTGACATTTTTCTTTCAAGGTTGTGGACTGATAGATCTGAAGACATCTTGATTTTAGTGTCACTAGAACTTTTTCTTGAAAGTGCTTTGTAAGATGAATCGGTATGTATTGTTTCCATGACTGAACCAAAGAAGTTTGTCACAGGTACCTAATGTGTGAGAGAAGGAGATCAACCAGAGATTACTTTGATCCAAATAGAAGTATTCAAAATTAAATCCCACAAAAGTTAAAAACAGAAGGCACTACTCAAAGTTTATCCCACTGATCTAAGGTCCTAGTAAATGAATTCCACTAATCTTAGGTCTAGGAGATGAATTCCATACTCTAGTAAATTCATGGAGTTGCTTAAATCTCAAAGAAAAATAAAATAAAATCCTATAACAATTTGGCTGTACATGGAAACTGTAGTAGGGTTAAGTCTTGACAGATTAAGCCAGCCATGTCATTTGTATTGTCAAAGTACAAATTTTGCATATACAAAGTCCCAGACTCTCAGTAGATTGTTTTAAATAAAAGAACATGAAGATCGATGGTTTTGGCTCTTAGAATGAAGTATGGGCAAGGTTATAAATGGAAAAGTCTTAAACTTTTCATTTTTCAAGTGAGCAACCAAAACTTATGACTGAAAAGTAGCAAAATACCCTTTAATGACAAAATGGTTAAAAATATGCAGGGATCCATCATAAACAGAAATGCAACTGACATCATAAACAGTCTAGTACTAAAGGTTCAACTCAAGTGAACTGAGAATCTAACAAGACAAGATAGCAAAAGTGGTGTAAGTTGTCCCTACATATTTTACACCTGCTCATACTAGCTTAACACACTAATATGAGAAGATCAATAGCTTCAAAATAAGTCTACAAACCTAAAATACCTCTTCCGGATGTTGCTGATATAGATCTGTTTGATAATGTGCAGTTGACATCAACATACTTAGGTCATACAATTGAAAAGGCTGTCAAATATACATCAAAGTCCACATTGAGTACTCATTTTTTAGAAGAAAAAAAACACCTCCAATGAAGGAACTGTAAAAGCTTTTCAATTACAGAAGTTGAAATAAAACATTACTTCAAGTAAAATTTAGATACTTAAAGTACAGCGAATCGTAAAACCTGAACAAATTAATCAACCCAAGCAAGTGAAGTAAAAAGAAGTTTGCCAAAGAGAAAAACCTAAAGTTTTAGTTATTAATGTTTTAGTAACAAATCTTACTTCAATATACCTGCTTAATGAGGCATTGTCATACATATTTAGCCGCTCAAAGAAGGCAAGGGTGTAAAATGTAAAACGATCCACAACAGAGACACCGACCTGTAAAAGATGAAATTAGCAAATATGGTACCCTAACTTATAGATTTAAATTAAAGCCAGTGCACATTATACAAAATGATAGTATTTTTCAATGAATGTAAAATTAAAAAATTCATAAAATGGTAAATTGCTAACAAATTCAAACTTACATCAGAGTCAAGGTGATGAGAATATGAGTTTTCTCCTTTCATGCTACTTCCAATAGCCAAAACACCAGGTGATTGAAGCTGCAAAACTTAAACAAACGACATTTAGTTCATTATGAAAATCGACTTTCACATGGACCAAATACTTACTAAATATTACCAGTATCAGGTAAGTAAACACAGTGATAGAAGATTCCACTATCAGATGATATTCAAAAATAAAAATCCTGTTAAAGCAGAAGACAACTGTCCTGAGTAAACATAATACTGGGGATTCTGAAGAGATAATTTTTATCTCTAGCGAGAAAGTACTTATTCATTCATGCTACAGATTTTTCACCACAGCACAACAAAGTGCATATTGTTTGGAGGCTTTGACCACTTTGACCACAAAAAGAAAAATACACACACATGAAAGTTAATCACCACTAACTGGAAGACCTTAGAAACAATTTATGACAATTATTGAGACCAAATACAAATAATAAAATGATATGAACCACAATACTACTAAAAGTCAAAATCTATGACTCTTTAGGACCAGATAAAAACCTGAGAGAAGAGAGTGGAAGCTTGGCAAGTGTCCACCATTATCAGCAGCTCCTTGAATCTAAAATGATAACATTATCAAACAACACTATGAGTTCCTTATACAGCATTGACAACAGTCATCAAGATGGATGACAAACAGAGAAGAAATAATTATTCCATTTAAACAAACGACTTATCATTTTTTCAAAAATTAAGAAGCATGATATATGGTACCATTCCATGACTATGAAGCAAACACTACAGAGCGTGATAAAATAGCAGGATTAGAAGTGACAGTGACCGATGTAGAAACCATTCTCTTTATTCCAAAATTGGAATTTTGACAGCTACATACCTATGCTTTTCTTTCATTTGTTTCACAGCATCAGCTAAGTCATGACTCTGGAGCTCTTCTGAGTCTTGAAACTTCAAAAATTCATCTCCGCCATGCCCTGTCATATACAAAAGAATGTGGCTTCCCTCATCACTCAACAGACGCTTTGATCTTGGAACGGCATTTGCATGGCGCCCAGTTAATACACGTAAAAATTTTCAACTGTCACTTCATAACCTCGATAATCCACCTGATGGTGAAGATCAGTAAATCAGATTCCCAACTGGAAAAATATTAATCAAAAGGCCTTCAAAACAAGGACAAAACCCATTAACTAAAAATCAGTCATCTTATCTACAAGTACCACTGTATGAACCACATTGATCATGAACTTATCCAACAAATTTTTAAAAAATATATATACATATAAAAAAAGGTTTTCATTTCTTCAGGGCCTCTTTAGGAAATCCAAGAAGAGGAAAATTAGTAGAGTTGTGGCCAAAATTCTTTATTTTATTTTTTTTTTTTACGAAACAATGGAATTGTGGCCATCATTAAAAGATAGCATAAACGAGAGCTTCTTAATAATTTAGAATATCTTTCATCATTGCTACAACAGACCCTGATTGAACTCTAGGTATCAAATGAGCATCAATGGGCTAGGCAAAATAAACAAAGCACTAACAAGAATAAAAGAAACCCACCTCAACATTGTCCCCATACAAGTTAAGTTTGTGGTTTTCATTGTTGAAAACTTGGGCAGGGTACTTGTTTCTAGCATTACAGGCCATGTCGTCTGCCAGCATTAATATTATTCTCTCATCGGGTATTCCTAGTCGCTTTACTGTCCTAGAAATCAAAGATTAAATAAAGTAAAAATTATTCAATGAAAATAAACGAATTTGGACATAAGAAAAACAAAATGCTTGCTTACCTATACAAAGATAAAGTGTTGGCCATGTGCCGGTAATTAAACCTGAACAAGCACATTTGTAAAAATAATGAAATGATAACATGGGTGCAATTTATCTACGTAAACATAGTAAATTTATAAATAAATAAATAAACCGAAGCTGGATTTACCAGAAGCGAGATGTGCAAACCAAGACTGCCCAATTGTTAGTGTGCATAGTGGTCTCAGAAGAAGACGATAAAGGGGAAGCGAATGCTACGCATATCCTGAAATTATTGAGACCCAGAAGCAAAAACAACATCAACACCACCGTGGAATCCATCTTCCACTCCATACTCAGTTTCTGGCGGATACGAATCGACATGATCAAATGGTTAGACTGAATTGAAATCAAGCTGATTGTATTTTCGATTCAGCTATGCACTAGCTATAGCTTGAAATCACCATCGGCTTAAATTAAAAATGGCAGAACGATGCGAATGACAAATCAAAAGAAATAGGCGATTTCCAAACGCCGCAGATACAGAAACTTTGAAGGTTTGGACGAGAAAGAGAGCCACAATTTCATTCTTAAAACAGAGCAAGCAAACGGACGCGTGTGAAAAGAGCGGAGGGAGTAGGAGCGAGAGATCGGAGTTGTGGGTCGCCGAGGGGTCGCCCAAGTTTTGGTTTTTAATTTTTTTTAAACATTGAAAAGAGTACATAACCACACTTGTCTTAAAACATAAAAGAACATATAGTAAGAGGTATATATTTCGAAAATAAATTATATATATATATATATACATATGAAAATATCTTTAACTATTAATTTTTACAAATAATAAATAAAGGAACATGAGAATTTTATAAAAAGAATAAAATTTTATAAAAGTCTTACAGTATCAAAAAACTTTGAAAAATAATCTTCCAAAAATAATAATTATGTATGTCAAAAAAAAATTTCAAAAAAAATTTCCAATAATAATAGTTTAAAACATGAAAAAATATATTTTTCATAACATAATTTTTTTTATTTCACTTTTTTGGCGAATCATTTATCTCACATTTTAGAAACATGCCTATATAAATTTAAAATTTACAATTTATTCTTTAAAATTTGCTCAATTGTGATTCAATTTATTCTCGATAAAGAACGTCACAACTAATTGTGTAAAGGTTTGAATAATTTACCTTTTAGTTGAATTTTAAAAATAGTAATTTTGACCGACTAATTAAAAATTACCTTCAAGTAATGCAATATACTAGAAGTAAGAAGTTTCACAATTTTATATCCTAATTGTTGTGGCATTACACTTAGACATATTAATATGTTATTAACTCATGTTATGATGTTATTAACTTTGATTTATGGTTAACTTATTTCATATTAAGGTATATTATTTGTCAACCGATAGAGTAATCTCACGTCATAATTGGAAAGTAAAAGCTGAGAAATATTTTTGTACTTGTAGCCGTATTTAATTAATATACACGCAATAAACAAACATATATAGCACATACATGTATAAATCATTTTATTTATTGAACAAATGGAGAAAAATTTGGCCAAAAAGTATAGAAACGAGAAGTTTATAAATTCGGTACATACATATATAATACGTAGTAAAAAAAATATGGAATGAAAAATACGGTTATCAATACATATTTTAATCAATTATTTTTAGCATACATAATAAAAATATACAATTACTGAGATGAAATAATTAACAATAATATAAATATATCATAAATGAACAAGATACCTAATAAGCAATTGTCTAGTAGAATAGTTTAATAAGATAAAATAAAAAAATTACAACTTCTAATTAAAGTCTAGTTACTAATCTAATCCAACAAAGCCAAATCATCCAAAATTACTGAAAGAATATTTCAATCTATCTTATATTGTATTGTATGATATTAATTCATCCACACAATGTTGCATAATTGTAGCGTATCTAGATTGATGAATTATAGTTATCGTATGCAAAAGTTCGTCATATGAATCATGCAGTCATATAAATGACGAACTTCTGCAATCAATTTAGCATTAATACAATGACTAGTTCATTAATCCAAGTAAACTTAATAGCACTATAATTTTGTGTGAATGAAACTTTGCATTTTTGCTAGCAATTTTAAGCATGCAAAGTTGTCAATTTGACCCACTGTCCTTTTGCACGATATTTTCTTATATGAACAGAATTCTCATTAGAATTTGCTTTACATCTATCTTTAAACATTAGTTGTCACACATAGGATTTATAATTATCTGATTATTTATCTCAACTAGAAAAATAATAGCACAATAATTATGTATCCAGAAGCTATTTTTCTAATGTAGCAGATAGAAAATGAAAAGGCTAGGTTGAAAAAAATAGACGCTGATATAGGAAAATTTATCCATAAAGCGGAAAAAAATATTTACTGGGTAATGGTCGGAATTCATAATAAATTATGCCTATCTATCTATTTTTTATGTTATACATACAACTCATTATTACCGTCAACATGTTTCACTTGGAAGGAATTTCATCTTTAGTTTAGGAAACAGATGTATTTATTTGGTTTGAAGTTTTGGAAATATTACAATTCATTATATATATTATATGTTTTATTTCTAATAATTTACAAAGTATATACAAATTTGCAAAAGACTCATAATTTAGGATACATAAATAATGTTGAGAATCCTTGTGTAACCATGAGTAAGGACATCAATTGTCCTGGCTCATGATTACATAATAATCTCAACCTCAATCTGTACAATATAAAACTTTCATTCCTTCTCTATTTATCATAATTCATCCGATGTACTGAATAAAAATTATAAAATCAACAAACAAAATCAATTATAAATATAAAAATATAAATACATTATTTATACAAAAATATCAACAAAAAAAAAAAGAAAAGAAAAAGAAAAACCAAATTATACAATTGTTTGTAAGTATATATTTTAAACTAATTAATTACAAAACTGGAATCAAAACTCTAGTGTCACTTCTAGTTTTGAACTGGAAGACGGAATCCTATTTTAATTGGAATCAAAATATCATTTATAATTTAATACTAGAATCGATATATCTAATTCCCTCACAAATTTATAATTGACATATCAGTTCTAGTTTTGAATGTTGAATCAAAATATCGATTCTACCTATAAGTTAAAACCTATATATTTCAATTCTACATACAAACATGTCTTGTTAAGCTTAAATCAGAAGTTTTTCATCGTCTCAAACAACAAATTGGAAAAAAACTGCAACTACAATGAGTGAACAACTTTAAACAGGTTTCAATACATATACGCATTGATGACATCCTAATATACTCCAAGAATAAAGAAGAGCACGAGCAACACCTGGAAGCTGTCTTGCAAAGGCTTAGAGAAAAGAATTTGTATGTAAAATTCAAGAAGTGTGAATTTTGGTTAGAAACTATATCCTTTCTTGGTCATGTAGTTTCTAAATAGAAGTCAACCTAGTTAAGGTTGCGAGTTCAAGATTGGAAGACGTCGACCAATGTTGGAGAGTAAGTTTTCTTGGATTAAGGGTACTACCGAAAATTCATTCAAGGATTTTCAAGATCGCTCTCTTTGATGGAGTTGACAAAGAAAGATGTTAAGTTCTTTTGGTCCGAAGCTTGCGAAGAGTTTTCAAAATTTAAGAAAAGATTGGTTCTTGCACCGTGCTAACCATACCAAACGAGCATAATAAGTTCAGTATTTATAGTGATGCTTCTGGAACCAGTATTGAATATGTGCTGATGCAAGAAGGAAAGGTGATAGCTTATGCATCTCGATAATTAAAGCCGTACGAAAGAAATTACCACACATGACTTGGAGCTTCTTTGCTTAGTGTTTGCATTGAAGATTTGAAGGCACTATCTTTATGGAGTGAGATCTAAATCTTCACTGACCATAAGAGTCTAAAGTATTTTTTATGTAAAAGATTTGAATATGAGGCAAAAGAAGATGGTTGAAATTGGTTAAGGATTATAATTGTGTGATTGACTATCATCTGGGAAAAGCTAATTCTATGGCGGATGCATTGAGTAAGAAGTATTCTAGTTTTAATACCAACCTTATTACCAAGCAAATGCAGATATTAGAAGATTTAAGGAAGTTGGACATCAAGGTAGTTCTTGGACAACATCCGAGCACTCTAGCTACTTTTAAAGTACAATCATTATCCTCGAAAGAATCAAATTGGCACAAGGTCAAGATTCTAACTTGTTAAGGATAAGAAATGAGGTACTCAAAGGGAAGAGGTCGAACTTCAACGTTTGTGGTGACAGTACATTAAGATTTAGAGGTTGCCTTTGCGTACCTAATGATCATGATTTAAAGAATGAAATTATGATCGAAGCTCATTGTACTCCATACTCTGTTCACCCTGGAAGCACGAAGATGTTTAGAGACTTGAGATGCATGTTTTGGTGGGCAAACATGCGAAGAGAAATTGCTTATTTTGTTAAGCAATGTTTAACTTGTCAATAAGTCAAGGTGGAACACTAGACCATCGGGCTTGTTAAAACCGTTGATGATTCCTATATGGAAGTGAGAGCATATTACCATGGACTTCGTGGTTGGATTACCTCAAACCTTACGAGGGTTAAATGCTGTGTGGGTAATAGTGGATAAACTTACAAAGTCTGCGCATTTTCTACCCATAAAGATGACTTATTCGTTAGATCAGTTGACTCAATTCTACGTTAATGAGATTGTGAGACTGTATGGAGTACCTGTTTCCATTGTATTCGATAGAGATCTCCATTTCACGTCGATGTTTTGGAAAAACTTACATGGAGCTATGGGAATAAAACTGAAGTTCAGCATGGCATTTCATCCACAAACGGATGGACAGTCCGAGAGAACTATTCAAACGTTGGAGGATATGCTGAGAGCTTGTATGTTAGACTTCAAGGACTCTTGGGAAGCTCATTTGCCACTTATGGAGTTCACGCACAACAATAGTTTTCAGCGACTATTGGCATATGAAGCATTGTATGGGAGGAAATGTAGGTCCCCTATCCATTGGGATGAAGTCGGTGAGCAAAAACTTGTTGGACTTGAAATTCTACAACAAACCCAAAGGTGGTTTCAATGATTAGAGAAAGGATCAAAACCACTCAAGACAGATAAAATGCCGACAACTGATGAAAGGAGCTGGAGTTTGCAGTTGAAGATAAAGTGTTCATGAAAGTAGCACCCATGAAGGGCATAATGAGATTTGGGAAGAAGGAAAATCAAATCCACGCTATATAGACCTTTTGAAATTCTTGAGAAAGTTGGTGATGTGGATTATTGTTTGGCCTTACCGCCTAATCTCTCAGTGTTCATAACGTATTTCACGCGTTTCAATCTTTGAGAAAGTATATTTTCGATCCTTCCCACGTGCTAAGTTATGACTCATTGGAGATTCGTGAAGACTTAACCTATAAGGAGCAGCCTGAGAAAATTCTAGGTCATGAGGAAAAAGTATTTCGAAGAAAGAATATCCCATTTGTGAAAGTACTTTGGAAGAATCACTCTTTAAGGGAAGCGACTTGGGAATGCCAAGAAGAGATGAGGGTTAAATATCCTCATTTGCTTGACAACTAATGTGAGTTCTTGCTTATTTAGAATTAAATTTTGCTTAAATTGTTGTTGTATGTTATCCTTTTAAATTTCGAGGATGAAATCCTTTTAAGGGATAGATAATTGTGGGATCCTCGAACATGCATTAGGGTTTCAAAACCATAATTGGCATTAAATTGCCATTAAGTTGTTTTGGTATTTTGATTTATTTATTAAATAGAATCTATGCAATCATGGTATTTAATGAGATTTTAATCAATAATGTTTATAACAGTTGACCATGGAATTTTTGGTAAGTTACTATTTGGTAAGTTACTATTTGGTATATTTATTATTTAATTTTGTATTTAACTACAAAACCCTAAAGACTATCTATTTAAAGACAGCCCATAATTTTAATATAGGTTTTTCCCTGTCTACTTTTTCTCTGTGACCTCTTCAATTATTGTGTGAGTTATCTATTCTTCTTCCTCTTTCTAATTATTCAAAAAACGATCTTTCTCATACAAATCCAAAAAGGCATTTGATTTTTTTCTTTCTGACGAAAGAACTATTCAGATCTATTGAAGAACTCAAAAATTAAGGTAGGTTTTTCCTAAATAATTTTTAATTGATGCTTTTCTGGATAGTTTATCAATATATTATTATTTATGTTTATTTCTATTTTATTTTTAAGAAAAGTTTTACAATTTATACACTATTTTGATGAGTGTGATGGATTTTCGAAACTCAAATATATGTTAAATATTTTTGTATATATTTTTCATCATTAGATCTGTCCTTTACGAACGTTTTTCCTTTTTTTTTTTTTGCTTCAATTTGATTTCTATAAAATTAGTTATAATTTTTCAAAACTCATATTATCAATCTGGAAAATTATGACCAGTGGGTATTTTCTGTGAATTTTTATGGATCAAATTAACTTATTTTTCTCTGAAATCTTTACAGTTTGGTCTTAGGATATGTATAAACATGTACGAATTGGAATTTTTATTTTTTAAACTTTTATGAGTAAGTTATAAATTTTTAAAATTTAAGACATTGTTGCGGAATGCTGAGACAATTATGGTTTTCTATAAAATGTGTTTAGTTTCCTTACTTGGATTGGAATGAACGAATTTGCATAGCTCTCTATATCTATTATAGTTACAATGCCATTGGTTTTGGCTGAAAATGATTTTTTTGGAATTTATTAAAATTGTTTGAACATCTCTCTGGTTCACTGTAGAATATGTGTGACAGTTCATATTAAAAAGTAGATATTAAATATTTACTTACTTTTGAAAATTATGAGAAAATTATGGTCAATCCAAGACATCTAATAGAATTTAATGCTTTTAGAATCATGTGATTTAGATGAGAATTGAATTTATTGTGAATTTTACAATACAGCTGTTGTGTAATTTTCATAGGTGATTGCTAGTTAACATGTCTTGGGAAGTTTTGAGATTATTGCCATAATAAAGTGAATTTGATGAATATGATAAGTATGTGATTTATGCATGTTTTTTTTTTATCAAGAATTAGCTAAAGCATGCGTAAGTATAACAATGTACGACGGACTATGAACGGTACATTGCATTTGGTTAGTACTTTGAAAGCGTGCTATATAAGTTTTGAGTTTGATCATGACAAACCATGTAAGCTATAAGTAGGCTGAAATACTTACAGTGTATGCTATAAGTGAGATTGAGACGCATGCACCCCCTTTTTAATATGTTGTAAGCTACTGAGAAGACGAAATGCTTACGGTGCTATGCTATAAGTGAGATTGAGATGCATGCACCCCTTTGAAAATTTGTATGGAAATCCAACAATTTTGTGATAAGATCATGAATCATGCATGCATTGTAAGCTCTTTGATTACGTTATAAGTTTGTGATGAGTTATAAAATGTTGTGAATTCTTGAGTAAGAAAGGACACTTTTGTTTTAGCAAGTTTATGATTGTTGACATTGAAGTTTTCTGTTAGCGCGTGAAGCTATATGTTTGCTCTTGATGTTTTGTTTGGTTTTGGAAAAGCCTACTAAGTTTTGTAAACTCACGTCTTTATTGTTTTTTTCCTAATTAAGCACGCTTAGGTCATTATGCTTGTTCCAACTTGTAGAGATGGTAGACGTGGTAACTTCGAGAGGAGAGTCCTTGGGGTATCTAAATAAAATAATAATATTGTCTCCATGTTGGTGTTATTGTTTTTATTTCATTTTCAATTGAGTACTATTTTCTTATTAAATTATATTGTTTTAAATGTGGTTGGACTTGTGTTTAAGAATAGTTATAATCCGTTGAATTAACTATTTAATATTTTTATAATTATGTTGGAAGTTAAGTATTTAATTGGTTACTATGTTATTTGGCGATAATTAATTAAATATTTAAAGCAGTCTAAGTATGGGCTTTGATTGTCTATATATATATATGATTGAATAAGATTTAATTTTTTTTTTCACAATTTTTACAAGTTAAGTTTTGGTAGTCACCCTAACTTTGTTCGACCTAAGGGACTTGGTTAGGGTGTGTTAACATATTCCCTTTGATTCAAAGCTCAATCATTGTTAATTAAAATTAGTTATGCATGTCTATTACTATCTTATAGTTCAAATCTAATAGACATGATAAATTTCTTAACTTATACAAAAAAGTTATTACTAAAACATATGGCTAGAAATCCTTATGGCTTACCTAAACTGGCCATAAGTCCAAATAGACTTCTTCTTCTTTTTATTTATTTTTTATTATATATATATATATATTATATACATAGGTTTGGCTTGTATTTTATATGTTTGCTTTGTTTAATTTTTTTTTTTGCAATAATATGTTAGTATTTTAGTATTATTGTTGTTATTATTAATTATATATATAGTCTTATCTAGATTTTGTGTGCAAATTGTATGGATCTTTCTATGGACCACAACAAGTGCCTTTGGCTTGGTATGATTACCTTCTGTTGAAATGATGATAATTTTTCTATAAATAAATATATATTTTACATTAATGTGTACATGCTAAGTATTTTGTTTCCCAATGAAAGATTAGATTTTGATTGTATTTGTCAAGATACCTAAACATCTTGTTTTATGTTATAAGCTTAGACTAATGATATTGTTTTTAAATTTAAATTTGAACATTTGTATCTTGTAGGCTTTTGTATAAAAGCCAACTGATTAATGCAAAGTTAAGACCTTTATGTTACGCTCTTCTTCATTGTTAATAGGTTTATATATTTTTTTGTCCGTCCTCACAAAAAACCATTTTTCTTTATTTTTGTCTTAAGAAAATAGAATATAAATCAAGGGAAAGCTGCCTTTTTCATACTATTTTTCAATCATTCACATAATCACAGTTCTCTTTGTTTTTGTTACAAGCAAACAGAGTAATAACCAGCCTCATACCAGTACGTGTTTTCCACCTATGTATAAGTGAAACCTAACCTCATCAAATACCATATCATAACCCCAACAAATTGGTATCAAAGCATAAACTGGTCTTGTTAAGGCCTTTCTTCTTCAATCTTGTTAGAGAAAAGAGAGGGTTTTGCTGAAAAAACCCACCATACACACCATACCTAAAAATAGATGGCTTCATTAGGCTTTTCATCACCTTCACCTCATATCTTTAATAGAGAAAATTATTCTATTTAGAGCATCAAAATGTAGACTTATTTGCAGGCTTATAGACTATGGGAAGCTACAACAATAATAAATGAACCAACTCCTTTTAGAGAGAGTGCAACTCTAAACCAAATAAGGTTGCATGATGAAGAAGTGGCAAAAGGCTTCAAAACACTCACAATCATTCATTCTTCGGTGAGTGATACTATTATTACAAGAATTATAACTTGTAAAACAACAAAAGAAGTATAAGATAAGCTCTAAGAAGAGTTCCAAGGGACTTCAAGAATAAGGAAAATGCAAGTGCTCAACTTAAGAAGGGAGTTTGAGTGCTTGAAGATGAAGAAAAATGAAAGCATCAAAGACTTTACCACTAGATTTATAAGGATTGGTGAAAAGGTATTGGTGTCTCTACCCGAGAAATCTGAGTCAAAGATATTAGCTTTGGAAGAATCAAGAAACCTAAGTAAGATTACTTTTACTAAGTTGATCAATGCACTTCAAGCAATGGAACAAAGGAGCAAGATAAGGAAGGAGGAGTCACTTGAGAATGCTTTCTTCATGAACCCAAAGAACAAGTCACAAGGTCACCAAAATGGTTCAAAAACTAGTGGACACAATAACAATAATGTTCAACATCAACAATCAAATAGAAGCTATGAAAATCAATCACAAGGAAAGAAGAACTTCCACTTTGTGCTTATTGTAAAAAACATGGACATGCTTTTTCTAAATGTTAGTAAAACCGGATGCATTTTATCAAAGGTACAAGCAAAAAGGCCATGTGGAGAAGATTTACAAACAAAAGAATCATGAAACACAACAAGCAAATGTTGTAAATGAGATAGAGAATGTGGAAGCCGCAACTTTATTTATTGCTGCATGCTTGAAAGCTCAACATCAAGAAGGAGATGGTTATATTATTGATAGTGAAGCTACCAACCATATGTTTTACGAGGAAGAGTGGTTCAAGAATCTTGACAAAAACTTGGATACAAAGGCTAAGATTGCCAATGATGCTTACATGGAGGTTCAAGGAAAGGGTGATGTGGTTATCAAAACCGATTAAGGTACCAAGATTATTCATGATGTTTTGTTTGTTTCTTCACTTTGTGAGAATTTATTGAGTATAGGAAAAATGTTAGATAAAGGTTATACTTTGAATTTCTCTAACAAGATATGTACTATTGTTAATGCAAATGGCATTATTGTAATGAATGTTGGCATGAGAAATAAAAATTTTAAGTTGTCTTTAGAGGATTATAAATCGGTTGCTTTAAATACTTAAGTTGAGAATATTTCTCAATTTTGGCATAAAAGGCTTGAACATTCAAGTGTTAAAACAATCAAAGATACTATAAGTTTGGTTAAGAATATGCCTTTGGTAAATAAACTTGATCATGTATGTGATGTGTGTCAATAAGGGAAACAAGTGAGGTTACCTTTCCCACATAGTTCTTGGAAGGCAAAATATAAATTGGAGCTTGTACATTATGATGTGTGTGGTCCTATGAATGTACCTTTATTAAATGGAAGTAGATACTTCCTTACATTCATAGATAACTATACAAGATAGTGTTGAATATATTTCCTCACTCAAAAGAGCCAAGTAGATGAAAAGTTTGATGAGTACAAGAAAATGGTTGAAAATCAAATTGAATGTTATCAAGTGCATAAGGACGGACAATAAAGGAGAATACACCAGTCATACCTTTCAAAATATATGCAAAGAAAGTGGAATTGTAGATTACTTCACTATACCATACACACCACGACAAAATGGTGTATGTAAAAAGAAGAATAAGACACTCATGGAAATGACAAGGTGTTTACTATTTGATAACAATATGCCAAAGAAGTTTTGAACGAAAGCGGTCAACACATCAAACTACATTCAAAGTAGAAGCTTCACAAAGTCCTTGGAGAAGAAGATCCCTTTTGAGCTATGATATGGATTTCAACCATCTCTTGAAAATTTAATAATATTTTGTAGTGTTTGTTATATGCATGTACCAAGTGAAAAGAGAGGGAAGTTAGATAAAAGAGGAGAAGTTGAAATCTTGATGGGATATAGTGAAGTAACCAATGGTTATAGAGTTTTTAACTTGGAGACTCAAAAACTCTTGATAAGTAGAGATATTGCAATAAATGAAAACTCAAAATGGGTTTGGAATAAGGAGGAGATACAAAATAATGGCGATGATGCACGATCACAAGGTGAAGAAGTGGAAGGAAATGAATTTTATGACAATAATGATGATAATTTATTTGAAAATTCCACAGAGGAGGATGAAGAAAATGAAGTAAGAGTTAATGGTTTAAGGCCTTTAACCGAAATTTATAAAAGAGGAAATGTGGCCTTAAGTGATCTAATAAGTGTAAAAAAAGCTTTTGAGGAAAAGAAATGGAGACAAACAATGAATGATGAGCTAAAATTGATTGAGAAAAATGAAACTTGGAGCTTGGTGATAAAGCTTAAAAAGAAAAATGCCATTGGAGTTAAATGGACTTTTAAAATCAAATACAATCCGGATGATTCTATAAGTAAGCACAAAGCAAGAGTAGCAGTCAAAGAACCAAATACAATCTGAATGGTTCTATAAGTAAGCACAAAGCAAGATTAGTAGTCAAAGGGCATGCGCAACAAGCCAAAGTTGATTATGGTGAGATTTTTGCACCGGTTGCAAGAATGGGGACTATTATACTTATTCTTGCAATTTTAACTTAAAGAAGATGGAAAATGTATCATTTATATGTTAAATCTGCTTTTCTAAATGATATATTACAAGAGGAAGTGTAGTTCAACAATTGGAAGGCTTTGTGGTGAAAGGAAGTAAAGATAAAGTCTACAAGCTTCATAAGGCTCTATATGGGCTCAAACAAGCACCTAGAGCTTGGTGCATCTTCACAAGGCAATATTTAAGAATTATTTGTGCATCTAGACTAGATATAATGCATAGTGTTAGTGTCCTTTCAAGATTCATGCAATGTTAATCATAAACTCATTATATAAGAGCCAAAAGAATTCTTAGATATTTGAAGGGCACAAGTGACTTTGGTGTGTGACATACTTGTGTAAATGAATGCAAACTTATTGGCATCTTGGATAGTGATTGCGCTGGATGTTTGGATGATATTAAGAGCACTTCGGGGTATTTGTTCACACTTGGAAATGGTCCATTTTCATGAAATTCAAGGAAGCAAAATACAGTGGTACAAAGCACATCTGAAGCCGAGTATATTATGTGTTCATTTATTGCAAATCAATGTATTTGGCTAAGGAAATCGTTAGATGACTTGGGAATTGGTCAAGAGGATGCTACTGTGATTATGTGTGACAACACCTCGGCTATTTCAATTGCTAAAAATTCGGTTCAACTGGAAGAACAAAACATATACTGGTCAAGTATCATTCTTTGAGAGAATTTGAAGTAAATGGAGAAATAAAGATGATGCATGTATGTTCGAATTATAATGTGGTTGATATCTTCACTAAGGCATTTGGAGAAGGAAGGTTTGAGACTTTAAGAACACATCTTAATGTCTCAAACAAATTTGCTAAGGAGGAGTGTTAAAATGATGACAAATATATGTTTTGCTTTAATGTGTGCAAGCTAAGCATTTTGTTTCCCAATGAAAGATTAGATTTTGATTGTATTTGTCAAGACACCTAAACCTTTTGTTCTAGATTGTACACTTAGGCAAATGATAGTGTTTTTAAATTTAAATTTGAATCTTTGTATTTTGTAGGTTTTTGTATAAAAGTCAGCTAATTATCAATGCAAAGTTAAGACCTTTATGCTACATTCTTTTTCATTTTTAACAACTTTATATAATCATTTTCGTCCATCTTCACAAACAATCATTTTTCTTTGTTTTTGTCTCAAGAAAGCAAAGTATAAATCAAGGGAAACTTGCCTTCTTTATACTATTTTTCAATCATTCACATAATCACATCTCTCTCTGTTTTTCCTGTAAGCAAACAGAGCAATAACCAACTTCATACTCATGTGTTTTTTTAGCTGATGCACAAATGAAGCCTAACCTCTTCTCTTATGATATTTAAATCAAATACCATATCATAACCCTAACACCTTCGACTTAGCCTCTTTGATATTGAGGTTTTATACAGTCTAAATCTAACAGCTACATAGGGTTATTTGGTTATTGACATTGATGAATGCACATTGTAGGCTGCTTGGGCTACACTAAATATTTTTCACAAAAATTTTTTTACAACAGTATAAGCAACCTACCCAAAAAAAAAAAATAGCCCATCCCAAAATATAGCACTTGCCCAAAGCCTAGGTCTAAATATTTTCACAAAATTTTTTACAACAATACAAGCAACCCACCTAAAAAAATAGCCCACCCAAAATATAGCTTGCCTAAGGAAAAACATTGTCTTCATCGTCTTCTTCTCAGCAAAGTAGTTGCCATTCTGCTCTACCCTCTAGGGTTTTTGGTTTTCAAATACGCATTTAGTTTGAGCTTTTGAACTTTTGGGTATGCTTCAAAATCCATTTTTATCTTTACCATTTGGAATATTTTTGCTTATATTTTCAGGTCTGTTTTCCACGTATGAGTTAACTGATCTCATTAGAGCTCAAACTGTGTTTCTTGGATTTGGTTCCATGTTAGACTTAGTGCTGATTTGAATGGAGCTTTCATGTTTTTGTTCATTGCTTTTTTATAATTCTCTTAAAACAATAGGGAACCCCAGATCACCAAATATAGGAAATATTTCTTGATTATTTTTTGTATATTTTAATTTTATATTATATAATACATGTTTGTGGTTGAGCTGCTTGCTCTGCTGATGGGATTCTTATTGCTTTCTAATTTTAAAAAATTAGATAAAATACATAGGATCTATTTCCTTTGTTTTAGAAAATGGTCAATTTTTCTTTGTATATGTGAAAGAGATTTTTGTGTTTATGATTGAAGTTTCGTTTTTGCTTATTACAAGGAAAGTGATACTGACACAGACCCAACGTTTTTGTATTGTGGTCATGGTTTGAAGGAGATCAAGTGCTAAGGATTGGCTCCAAAGCACTTGATCTCATATAATAAATGAATATGGCACATTTATTTATTATATGAGCTGTATAGTTCTTGTGAATGCAACAAATATAACTACTTATAACCGAAATAAGTTTAAGTAATAATTGATAGTTTATGGTTTTAGCTTGTTTTCAAAACTTCTTGGTATTTATTTTTACATTATGATTGACAAACAACCAAAGAGTTGGTTGGCATAATAAACAATCATATGTGACCTAATCTCTAAGTAATTTTAAGATTTGTTTCATAATTTGAAGTATGTTTTTGGACTAGTGTGAATGTTGGCTGTTTTGATTATATATTATTGATTTGAACTTGTTTTCTATTTGTACACTGTTTGCATATAAAATTTATTCAAGCATGAGAATTTATAAATTTTAGTCAATTTAAAAATTTCCTCTTATGATATACTAAGGATAGGAGCAGCATGGCGGTCATCAGGCTTAGTGTTTATACTACACTGGTTGATTGGTTATTGGTTTGGATAACAGCAAATTAAGGTATTTATAATTTGTTGGTTTGGATTGCTTAGATTGATTATTGAAACTAAATTATGTTATGGAAATTGAGTTGTTTGTTTAAAATTGAATTAATTGTTAGAAATTTGATTGTTTTGTGGAAATTATATTGCTTGAAGGAAATTAAATTGCTTGTTACTTATTATATTTTTATGATATTTTCTATCAAATTATAATTTAGATATAATTTGCATTATAATTTAGGATCTTTATAATGTCGGGTTGTAATCGAAAATCAAAGAAGTTCAAAGGTATTGGATCTTTTTTTAAGAAAATAAGTGAAGGATCATCAAGTCGGTTACCTTTAAAGTCTTCAAATTTAGAACCTTCAACTTGTGAAAATATGGTGTCTTCAGAATTTGACACCACCACTCTTGAACGTGATCCGGGATTACGTCGTCAAATATGTGAATACCCGATTAAAAAACACGACAATATTCAGAGAGCTTATATTAATCATGGAGCATATCAACCTTAACTAGGTGTGTATCCTAGTCATGTTGATGGGGCGCAAGCTCGAAGATTTCAATCTAAGTGGTTTAAGCAACAGTTTTTACTTGAGTATTCTGTTGCCAAAGATTTGGCCTTTTGTTTTCCTTGCTTCATTTTTGATAATGATTCGCAGAAAACTTTCACTACTGAAGGGGTTTAAAAATTGAAAGAGGGTTGGTGGACAACAATGTGCTTTTATTGGACATAATGTATCTTTGGCTCATCAACGTGCTATGGTAGATTGGTGTGGTTTGGAGAATCCATCTCAGCAAATTGATACAGTTATAAATGTACAGTCTTCTCAACAAATAGCACATAATCGATTGAGGCTAAAAGCGATAATTAATAGTGTTAGATTCTTAGCAAGTCAAGGATTCGCTTTTAGAGGTAATAATGAGTCTCATGATTCACCTAATCGGGGAAATTTCATTGAAGTTATAAATTTAATGGCAAGATATAACATTGGTATTAGCAATGTTGTTCTTGATAATGCTCCTGGAAATGCCAAGTATATTGCATCATCGATACAAAAAGAGATATTGCATATATATGCTAACAAGGTGAGGAAGTTGATTCATCAAAAAATTAAAAATGACAAATATTGTATTCTTGTTGATGAAGCAAATAAAGAGCAAATGATTATTATCTATGTAGATTGCCATGGATTTATCAGAGAACGATTTTTTGATGTGGTGAATGTTCCTAACACAAGAGCTTTAACTTTAAAAAATGAGATCACCGCTGTTCTTAGTCGTCATGAACTTCTAGTTGAAAATTTACATGGTCAAGGATATGATGATGCTAGCAATATGCGTGGTGCATGGAATGAGTTACAAGCATTGTTTCTTCAAGATTGTCCATATGCGTATTATATACATTGTTTTGCTCATCATTTGCAATTAGCTTTAAATGGTGCAGCTAAAGAAGTGAAATATGTTTGGTTATTTTTTTCAATGTTGAATGAAATTGTTAATTATATGTTTGCTTCTGCCAAGCGTCATTTTAAGTTGGTTTTGAGATGAAAATATGAAATTCAGGAGTTATTAATGGATGGAGAACTTGAGACATGTACAGAGGCAAATCAAACTTGTAATTTGCAACGACCTGGAATAACTCATTAGAGTTCTCATTATAATTTTGTAAGGAGCTTAACTGAGTTGTTTGGTATAATTAATTCATTGCTTTCCGAGATCGATGAAAATGGACCAACCCAACAATTTCGTTTTGAGGTTTATAAATATTTGGTTGCCATAACATCATTCGAATTTGTATTTATCTTACTTTTGATGAAGAAAGTTATGCGAATTACTGATTTTGTTTGTTAGGCACTTCAAAGAAAAAACCAAGACATGTTAATGCTTTGAATTATATCTCACAATCAAAATATCAACTTCAAACTTTGAGAGATGATGGTTGGGATGAGCTATTTGAAGAAATTATATCTTTTTATGAACAATATGATATTGAGATACGTGATATGACTGCTCCATATAAGTATCGTATAGGTCGTGCTTGTCAACAAAGAGATTCTATTATAATTGAGCATCATTATCGAGTTGATATATTTAATAATGTAATAGATTTTCAGTTGATAGAGTTGAATAATAGATTTTCAGAAAGTACTGTAGAGCTACTTTGTCTTAGCTCAGCTTTGGATCCTTCTCATAACTTCAGATCATTTAATATCGATGATATTTGTAAGCTTGCTGAAAAATTTTATCCTAAAGACTTCAGTCATTCTGATTTATATCCTTTGATATTGGAGTTTGTTGTATTTTTTTTTCCTTCCATCTCTTTCATCTAACCCGTGCGTTAAACTTTCTTTGAATTTTTTTTCCATTCACCCACAACGTCTATTGGTAATATACAGTGGTCAACGATGATTTTGAATGATGATTTCCGGTGGCTCCGTTGTCCATTTTTTGAGGATAAGGTACCGTTAAACTTAAAATTTTATGGGTTATGTGAAAAAACCAATCGTACAACTTGATTTGCTAAAAAAATAGATGGCGTGACGGTAACAATGGTGAAGATTTCAAACTCCGATTACGGCATTTTTTAGAGATGTCTTGGCATAGGCTATATTGGGGTTTGATCGCCAACTTGTTATGAACCTTTTGATGTAAATTTCAACAACTAACTCACGGCAGATTGGAACAGCAAAGATTGGCAATGTAGCGGCGATGGAAAAAATTTGGACAAGGGATTTCGGCGACCGTTTCCTACGGACAATATCCCATTCAACCCATACTCTCACGAGGGATCATAAAAGTATAGCTTTACAACTTGGTTCGGCGAAAGAAGAGCAAATTATAGTGGAGCAAGTTGACGGCGTCGTCAACATTTACCTCCTCTTTTCATGCCTTTTTTGCATGGATTCAAAGAGGGAACTCATGAATTTTATAGATTGGAGCCCCTAGATTTCTAGTATTAGTTGTGTGGCCTGTGCCCTTTTCCTTTTTGGTTAGTGTGGTGGGCGAGTATCAATTTTAAATGAATTTTGCAGGGTAGGCATCAATCTATCTTCGATGCATAACACAGATTGATGCCCCCTCTTTTAGTGTCAAACTGTTTATGCAAAAATTTATATAGTTGTAATTGATACATCGGATCTCACCGATTAGCCTGTAAGAAAGAAAAATAAACGTTAGTGGCTTTAGATCGTGAACTCACGACCAAAAATTTTACCTACCTAAAACCCTCGACGCTTCAAGTTTCCCTCAAGTTAGTCTAGTCTATTAGAGATAATATAATCAGTGAGAGATATATCTACCATTATCTCTCATGGGACATTATATTTATAAGGCTTAAAGACTAAGGTTTAGAAAACCCTGACCGTCTTGATTTATTTGATAACCATTCAGAATTTCCATATATGTCCATTATTCATAATTAACTATATCTTTATAATAAATTACGAATAATTAAATATCATCTAAGGTGTGATTTTTTGTCCACACAACAAATACAAATTAGGTAACCATGTAAAAATGAGAGGGAACGAGACAAGACAAATGCAAAGCAAACCCAACCAAAAGGCAATTAACTAAGTTTTTTTGGACAAGGTAGAAACTCATATACTTCCTAAAACATATTGTAATGGTGTATTTTATTTCTTAAAACTTATACTTTGTTAGTATATTAACAAATTAAATATATATGTTTTATATTTTATAATTAATTTTTTTAAATAATAATAATAATAAATAGGATAGTGAGACGACAATGGGATTTCCCTACAAATATTGCCAAAAGAACTCTAAATATTATTTTAATGTTTTTTTTTTCTAAGAAAGGTTATGAAATCTGATTTCAAGAAGAACATAGTGTTTGTAAACCAAAATGTTAAACTTACTTTTATAATTTTTTGATGCCATAGCCTATGGTGGGGTTTTCAAAATTTTTCTCAAATTTTTTAGCCATGTTTTGCAAGAAATAAAATTTTAACCCCATTTCATAAATACTTACACTAACTACCTTTTTATATTTTCTTCCAAATTAATGCGCACATCTCCTATCATTTTTCCAATATAAATATATGTATAAGTAGTACAAATTTTCCTAAACAACACAAAATATTTGAATCGAATTGAACATTATCTTCGTCTTCATCAAACTGACCATTAATGTACATTTAAGTTTATGTAAGTTAATATTAACACTAATTATTGATTTTTTTTAATTTATTATTGATTTGTTAATGATTTTGGATTTGATATGGATTTTTCACTTAAAAATAATAAACTGTAAAAAATCACATTCGCTAGAAAAATTTTGCATCATATCAAAGAAGGTGAACATTGTATAGAAAAAGTAAACTGTCGATGGGCCCACAGAGGCCAATGAGCCTATCAACTCATTTGGTGGTGCCACCACCGGATGTGGGCCTCCAAAAGGCCATTGGTGGTGGTCACGGCACATTGGTGATGCCCACCACTAGGCTATCGGTGGGCCTACCATCGGACCATCTGTCGTTGGTGGAATCACCACCAGGCCGTTTGTGGCTCCACCGATAACATATTGGTAGTGCCCACCATTAGGCCGTTGGCCATTTTAATATTTAATATTTGTTTATTCTTTATATATATATATATATATATATATACTAGTATATTTTACTACATGCACGTGAGTCATGTTTGAACCATGATTTGAAATCCTAAATTCATTCAGAAAATCTTGAAAATATACTCAAAATTAAAGCTTATACTCTTATCTTTCTAACCATATATCATTTGCTTCAATCTAAGCTCGGGAAGACATTCAAATATATTTTACACTAAAACTTTACAAATCTACTGAGTATGTGAGTTAGGTTTGAAGCATGATTTAAAAGCCTACATTCACCCAAAAAATTATGAACAAATATTCAAATGAAAGCTTATCCTCTTAACTTTCCAACCATATATCATTTGCCTTAATTCGAGACCGGAAAAGTCTTCAAATATATTTACACTAAAACTCTATAAATCAGCCAAGACAGCACGACAGCAGATTTGAAAATGGCCTTGTGGTGGGGTGATGGAGGACTCACAGGCCATTTTCAAAATGACCAACTTGCTGTCTTGGAAAATTTGTAGAGTTTTAATGTAATATTTATTTAAATACTTTTTTGAGTTAGGATTGAGGCAAATGATATATGGTTGGAAAGATAAAAAGATAAGTTTTAATTTGAATATTTTTTCAAAATTTTATGGGTGGATTTAGGCCTTCAAATCATGCTTTAAATCTGACTCACGTGCTGTCTTAGTAGATTTGTAGAATTTTAGTTTAAAATATATTTAAATGTCTTCCGAACTTGGATTGAGACAAATAATATATTGTTGGAAAGATAAGAGGACAAGTTTTAATTTGAGTATTTTTTTCAAAATTTTCTAGGTGGATTTAGGCCTTCAAATCATTCCTTTCGTCTTAGTAGATTGATAGAGTTTTAGTGTAAAATATATTAAAATGTCTTCTCAAGTTCATATGAAATGATATATGATTGGAAAATTTAAGAGAATAAGATTTAATTTGAGTATTTTTAGAATTTTCTGGTGTGGATTTAGGCCTTCAAATCATGCTTCAAACTTGACTTATGTACAGTTGACAAATACAACTTTAGAAAATAATATAAGACTATGTTGTGGCACTAGTGGTGCCCACCAAGGCCAATGTGTCCGTTGGTGGGACCACCGATGGCGCCGTTGGTAGGCCCATCGATGTGGTTATCACCACTCACCACCAGACCATTTTCAAATCCGTCGAGATGCTGTATTGTCAGATTTGCATAATTTTAATAGAAATTATATTTGAAGATCTTTTCGGTCTTAGATTGAGGCAAATGATATATGGTAGGAAAGTTAAAATAATAAAATTTAATTTGAGTATTTTTTTTAGAATTTTCTGTGTGGATTTAAGCCTTCAAATCATATTTCAAACCTAACTCACGTGCAGTTGACAAATACACCTTTAGAAAATGACATAGGACTATGTTATGGCTTTGGTGGTACCCATCAATAGGTGAAGGTGCCCGTCAGTACATCCACCGATAGGCACTTTAGCCTAGTAGTAGCCATCACCACCAGATCATTTTTAAATTCATCAACATGCTGTCTCGGCAGATATACATAGTTTTAGTAGAAATTATATTTGAAGACCTTTCCGGTCTCAAATTGAGGTAAATGATATATGATTGAAAAGCTAAGAGAATAAACTTTATTTTAGTATTTTTTCACAATTTTCTGAGTGGATTTAAGATTTCAAATACAACTTTAAAAAATAATATATATCCATATTGTGACACCAATGGTGCCAACTAACTGGCTAAAGTGATGCCCATTAGTATGACCACTGACGGCGCCATCAGTAGGCCCACTGTCGAATACCTTGACTTGATAATAGCCATCAGAGGCTTTTATCAAATAAGCTATCTCAATTTTAAAATTAAAATGTTAATATGACTTTTGAACTATTTTTTATTAAATGAGATTGAGTCTAATTTTGGTATAAAAAAAAAACCCCTTATTTTATTGGTGGGTCCAAAGTATGAAAATGATTGGAATAGAGGAAATTTGTGGTATCTCACAATTTTTACATAAAATATGTCATTTGAAGCCGTGAAATTTCATATAATAAAAAACAGAAAGTCCGTCTATGTTAAAAAATTCTTAAAAAAAATATGGTTATAATAGTTGCCGATCTTCGAAAGAAGGTAACTTAGGAAAACAAATTCACAGTGGAAGCAATAATGAAGATGGACTAGGTTCTAACTAAACTATCATGAGCTGAGCAACTTTCAAATATAGTTAAAATATTTGATCCCCATTCACATCCATTCAAGAAAGCTACATATGTAATTCACTTTATATGTGAAAAAAAAACATATGATCCCCGGAGGAACTAAATTTTTATATAAAGAGGAAACCAAAATTAAAGATTAGCCTTAAAATATTTTGCAACCTATTTACATAACCTAATGCAAAAATATGACAACAATTTCACTTGTTCCAATCCATTCAGTTGGGTATTACTTGCAAGTAAAACCATTTTTGTTCCTGTCACTATCTTACTATACAACACAAGTTGTCTTTGGAATCATTCAACTGTGTTATACTGTATATATTGTTAGTGTCAGATTTTAAATACAAGTTTAAACACTGCCTTTGCATGTGTAAATGTAAGAACGGAAAGAAAAGAAAGTGTACAAAACTCAAATGGTTCCTGAAGTCTCTAAACCGTAAAATATCTGAAACATTTAAAATATAATCCCTCAAAATTTTAAATCCGGCATTCACAGAGCAGAACAATGAGAAGAAAGGGTGAGCGGAAAACAAAATGCTACCTTTGTGTCAGAGAAGGAAGCAAACACTCGTACATACGTCCAATGCGCGAAGTCACAGTGAGCTTATAAGCAGATTGATGGCTAGGCTTTCCCAAGTCTATTATGTCCTGCTTCAAACTGTTTGTAATAAAACTGATTAGCTGTGTGTCCAAACTTTTTCCTTCTTTGTTTTTTCACTTAGATATGACTCATCTATATTATATATACGGTACACTAAAAATATACTAGTTTTCTTTTAACCAAAACTGGTTACAAAAGACTCAAATTGGAAGAAAAAGAAAATTATACACTTGACTTCTGTTTTGATAACCAAACATTGCAATAATCAATAAAATATTTTTCATGAGCAATTTAACATTCTTAAATACTTGGAAGAGGAAAAAAAAAAAAAAAACCTCTATTGTTAGTAAAATGACATATGAAAGCATGATAAATTATCCTCTACCATAACTGTAGATGCTTAGACAAATTCAATGAACCACTCAAAAATAGAAAGAGAGAAATATTGCCATCCATACGCATCCATATGAAAGAATACATCATATAACTTCCTACAAATATAGCATTCTAGGAAAATATGCAACTAGGATAAATTGAAACTGACCACTGCCATTCACCACTTGCTTTTGCATGTCTCTCAACTGCATGGTAAAGGCAACCCAAACTATATATCAGCAACCCAAATGTGCATTGTGCATCACTTTCCTGTAAAACATGAAATAGTATGATTAGTTGCTCCTCACACACTTGGGTGAAAAACATTTGTTTTCCATTTTAACGTAGGGAACTAGAATTGTTTATTTACATCCTAAATAAAGGAATACATAGTAGCAATAAAAATTCATTCACAGAAAATGCATCACAAGTTTTGACAAATAAGCTGAGATAAAAAAAAAAAAAAAAAAAAATCAGAAATATGCACAATCCAGCAAAGTTCGCAAGCTTTCACCATTTACCAACAAACATAATCATAAAAGACATAAAAATAGAAACCACAATCTAAAAACAAAACAAACTTGCAAAATTTTTTAACAAGAACAAGGATGCTTGATTACAATGTAAATTAAGATCAAGTAAATTGCAAAGCAATGACCAAAACAGCTTTCATTCATCATCATGAATGCACCACAATGATTTAAACAAAATGTTTTAAATTGTCTGTCAGGAAAACCATACGGAAAATAAAGGAATACACTGAAAGTGACGGGAAAAATGTGGGACAGCCTCTCACCAGCCCTTGGTCAACAAAAGTTTGATATTGCATAATTTTTTTCTCAACCTCCACAAGCAGTAGCCGCCTCTGGAGCCGAGCAACTCTTCCCCTTCCTTCTGCTCTAGTATCCTGAATTACGTAACAGAAATCAAATCCATATCATACAAACAAGTATAGCAACATTAACGTCAGTAGCAATAAGATAACTTTGAATGCTTTTGATACTGCTTTAAAGAGATGCCAAATCCTTCCCTTGGTTGTGGATGATTTTTTGAAGACTTTTTTTCTTCTAACTTCAATTTCTATAGAACTTTGATTGATAGGGCAACTGAGGACTTCACTTCTCTTATGGGTCTACTTAAACCTATATTTCCGGATAAAAGAGCTTGGATTCACATTCTTTTAATGTCTACTATAAACCTTTCTTCAATTTCTTTATTGATAATTCTATCCAAACCATTCTTGGATCATTTGGCAGCTTGTGAAACTGCAAAGATACAGGTATTTTTCATGGGAAGATTAAAATGTGACATGATGCAAAGAAGAAGACTGCATTCTTGTTTTCCAATTGGCTTATGATATCAGAGAAGTGGTGAACTCATTGAACATTTGTTACTTTACCATGAAGTGACTCAACTTTGTTAGATTATTAATTGAAGCTGGATGTGTGTTTTCAGAATCATAATATTCATTCTTAATAGGTTTTCTTATAAGATCTGGAGGGAAAAGAAATGGAAAACTTTTGTGGGGATCTACAGTAATTGCTCTAATGCCTACGAAGGAACAATTGCTCACAAATCATCCAACTTGGAAGCGCATAGTGCCAGCACAAACAAATTGGGATCTAATAATCCCATCTATTAAACTCAAGAAGCATATGCATTTCAACACAAAAAGAAGCATATGCATCAATTAAACACAAAGCAGATTAGTTTTAGAAAGCCATACCTGTTTAAGCCATGCACGCACTAACATTAGCAGAAGAAGAGAGAGAAAAAATGCAGGTAATGCAGCTAGAATAGCAAAGTTGATCTCATTTGCCCTAAGGATCTGGTCGATTTCAAGCATTGCCCTGCCCATGAGATGAACTTGAGTAACAATAACATGAGAAATAGTACATATGAAAATTTTGATTATCCACTACAGAAATCAGTTTGGAACTCACGTCTCAATATCCAACTTCAGCTTCTGCACCTGGAAAGGCAGAAAACAAATATGAAATGAGATAGTATAAATAGAAGCAAATATGCATTAAAGAAGACTGATACTACCTGGATGAGCAGAGCACGGGCAAGCTCTCCACTAAGCAGGTTCTGGATTGGATGCATAAGTTCCTTTTCGTATCTATATGTATAAAAACCAACGTAAGTCTTTAACTAAAAAACTTGGAAATTTTCTCTATAATGTAGACATGTCTAGATCCTTAAATAGTGTGAACGACATTCAAAAAATAAAATCATATTCTTTGCTTGAATATTGCTGCTTGATGTAACTTGTATGTAAAGGCTTCTTAAAGTTCAACATACCGTGATTGCAGTTAAAACTATAATAAATTTTTTGCCACCAACCAGACACATTTATGCTGCTCTCACACAAAAGTTCTAACCACTCACCTATGCTAAAAGTAAGAAAAATTTAAGATATGTAAAAACATTCATTATATGTTACGTGTGCAAAACATGCATGGTCATTAAAATAGAAATATAATTATGTTTTAACAATATTGGTTTGCATAATGCTTAGATGAAAACCACACCCAGCCAGCCATAAGGGGAGTGTCAGTCACAGGTCATGCACAATGCCTACTGCACTTGCACATACCCAAGGATGCATACTCAATGATAAAAAATGAGATCTCACTGTCAAATTCCAGTCTCAGTGTGTATACGCATAAAATGAGATCTCACTGTCAAATTCCAGTCTCAGTGTGTATACGCATTATGTCTCTATGTGTATACAGATATGTGAATTTATTTACATAAATACATGCATGTATGTATGTATGCAAGTGGTTACAAACTTCAGCAGTAAAATAGAGCCATTGCAAAATATATAATGGCAATAAATAAAAGTTGTCAAATTAAACTGCTTAAATAAGTTGGACCTATATTTTCAGGATCTTTATATCTCTAAGATCCACCCACTGGTTACCAAGAAATGCGATTTTAAAACTTTTGTTGGATAGAGTTATAAGTTTCTTATAATAAAACAGTAGAATACAGGCTGAAAACATTCAATATCCAATGTAAACTTGTAAGCATTGAACACTTTAGACTAGGTTTTGGCCATACATGCAAACACTACAAATAAAACCAAACAAAGACCTAAATTCGAAAGATTTGATGTTCTTTCAATTTTTTTTTTTTTTTTTATGTTTTTCTTTTTTTCCATGTATACACAAATTAATATATAAGAACGAACTGTCAGGAATTGCATACCATTCTGCATTTTATGCATTGTTCTCCAAGAATTTCAGGTGCTTGAATAACATTTTAAAACAGTTTCAAGTTGTTTAACATGACTTTCTCGAAAATATAATGAGTTTCAACCATGCACTTGGACCTGATGTTAATATGTGAGCAATTCACCAAATAATAGGTGAAATATTTAGTGTCGTCTCTGATGAATGCTTAAATAAGGAACTATGTGCACCATTTTCTGGGATGAGCGAAATATTATTTCAAAGAAAAATGTTTCCAACCATTCTATTTAAGAAAACCCAAAGGTTTCAAATATGTTTCAAGAAAAATGTTAATCTCCCAACAACAGAACCTTAAAACTGCAAATATTTATATGTTTATTTTTTTCTGCTAAAACTTGAAAAACATAATACAATGGTAATGATAAATAAAAATAAAACTGCCATCATTAAAAAACATTATCATTTTATTGTGGAACATATACACAAATATTGCCACCACCATAGGTAACATCTTTAAGTGCAAAAAGAAAGGCCCACCTGGCCATAACTATTTCAAGCATTTCCTGATCTGATGCATTTTCCGGGAACTTTTGCCCTTTTGTTTGCTCACTAAAAGCCAACAACATCCTGCAAATCAAAAAGACAGTTATATAAGAGTTTATTCCAAAGCATAACATTTCAACCAAACATAAACATTTTAATAGTGTAGGGAATCAAACTAGCTGTGTATTAGGAGATATAGTTTCCTATTTTAATGGAGGTGATAGAGGCACATATCAGGGCAGTTTAATGTCAATATACAGCTGTAAATATTTTTCCTAATTTAGTGTAAATCAGATCCTAAGAGATAGGAATGTAAATTAGGATATTGCTGTATATATACTGAACCATCTTAGGTTCACGAAATATAGAAAATTTCCCACAATCTCATGCTCAGCTTCATGGTATCAGAGCCGTGAATCTGATCCTCTTGTCATCAGTCAACAGGCAGCCCTAATCTTGGTGTGCCTTCTTCTTTATTCACAATTCCTAACAACCTCTTCTGCCTTATTGTTGTCTCAAACTTGTTTCAAACATGGCTGAATCCGAAGCAAACCTCAGAGATTCCTCATCAACATCTAACCCAATCACGTCTCAAGTCCTTCCTCCTCAGCCAATCTCTGACAATGTTGTTCCTGTTTTCAATCATAAACTCAATGGCCAAAATTACCTTCAATGGTCACAATCTATGATGTTGTTTATTAGTGGCAGAGGTCGAGATGACTACCTCACTGGAAGAGCAGCCTCTCCTTTACTCACTGATCCTTCCTTCCGTTCATGGAGGATTGAAAACAATCAAGTCATGTCCTGGCTGATCAGTTCAATGACGCCAGAAATCAGTGAAAATTTCCTTCTCTATCCCACGGCTAAAGATATATGGGATGCAGCCCGTGAGACTTTTTCTAGCAAAGACAACACTGCCGAAATATTTCACGTGGAGAGTCTCCTCCATGACATACGTCAAGGTGATAATTCTGTTACCATATACTTCACGACTCTTCAACGCTATTGGCAACAGTTGGATCTCTTTGAGTCACACGAGTGGAAATGCCCAGATGATAATATCTATTTCAAGAAAATAATTGAGATAAAACGCATCTTCAAATTTTTGATGGGACTTGACAAGTCTCTAGATGAAGTTCGAGGCCGTATTCTTGGAACCAAACCGTTACCAAGTCTTCGAGAGGTGTTCTCTGAAGTTCGTCGAGAAGAAAGCCGGAAACGTGTTATGATGGGAACACCTGCATCATTCTCTTCTTCTGACAACTCTGCTTTCAGTGTATCAAAAGACCAGCAAGTTAATTCTGAATCATCTGCTTTGGCTGCTCGATCTAACACTGATTCTCGACCACGCCGAGGACGCCCATGGTGTGAGCACTGCAAGAAACCAGGTCATGTCAAGGAAACATGTTGGAAACTTCATGGCAAGCCACCAGATTGGAAACCAGCACGCGTAGATCGCGATAGCCGTGCCAACAGCGTTACAACGGAGACCAACACAACATCCACTCATTCCCCTTTCACCAAGGATCAGATCGATCTTCTTCAAAATTTGCTTACCAAGGCAAATTTGTCATCTCATCCTTTTCCATCTGGAGTTGTTGGTCAACAATCTAACCAAGCTCTTCATGTCACCCATACACCAACGACCTCATGGATAGTGGACTCGGAGCAAACAACCATATGACGGTGACAAGTCATTATTCTCCACTTATACTCCTTGCCAAGATAATCATCCGCATAGCAAATGGGTCACGGCTCGTGTGGTGTATTGGTACCGCTTTGTCTCTCCAAGAACTTAACACTTCACTCGGTTCTCTATGTCCCTGATCTTGATTGCAATTTAATTTCCGTAAGCAAATTGAATCATGATCACCATTGTGAAACTAAGTTCTTTGCTGGATCTTGCATTTTTCAGGACTTGGCATCGGGGAAGATGATTGGCAGTGCTGACTTTTGTGCAGGCCTCTATCTCATCAAAGTACCTCGTCCTCTACTTGTGGATCCCTTCCTTCCCATGTGTACACTCTTAATTGTCATTCCGTTTCACATATTGAGTCGGTCGATCAATAAATAAAAATAGTGCCATTATGTTGTGGCACTATCGTCTTGGTCATCCCAACTTTATGTATTTAAAAAGGTTATTTCCTTCACTCTTTATCAATAAAGATCTAAATTATTCCAATGTGAGATATGCCAATTGGCAAAACACACATGCACCACCTATTCACCTCAACCACACAAACCAACCATTCCTTTTCACTCATCCATGGGGACATATGGGGACCAACTAGGATTGCTAACATATCTGGTGCACGATGGTTTCATATTAGTAGATGATCACACTCGAGTGAGTTGGATTTTCGATGCAAGACAAATCCAAACCACCAAGATATTCCAAAATTTCCATGCCATGATCCAAAACCAATTTCAAGCCAATATTCGCGATTCTCAAACCGACAATGCGGAGATTTTTTCAACTCCACACCGGGTCCTTACCTTAACCGCGGCATTGTCCATCAAAGTTCCCGTGTAGAAACCCCCAACAAAGCGGTGTGGTCGAACGTAAAATCGACACATCCTGAAGTCAGAGCCTTTGTTTAATCCGGTGTTCCCAAAAGATTTTGTGAGGCAGTCCCTAGCGCAACTTATCTTATTAATCGCATGCCCTCACGAAGTTCCACTATAATACTCCGATGCAAACCCTTCTTCAAACCTATCCCAACTCTCATCTAGTTAGCAACATCCCACTTAAACTGTTTGGGTGCCGCTTTTGTGCATATTTATGCTCATCACCAGAAGTAGCAAATTAGATGAACGAGCCATTAGATGTATTCTCATCCGGTATTCTCCAAATAAAAAGTGGCTACAAATGTTTTTCCCGCATCCAAGAAAGTCTATCATACCATGGATGTTACCTTCTTCAAACCCAACCTTATTTTTCTAATTCGTGATTGGGGAGATTGTTACACATGAATCACGTAATCAGAATCGGATCGATTCTCTTCTTGAACGGTCTATAACACTCTTCCAAATTCTCCTCGCCCACCATCCTATTCTTCCTCCATCATCCCATCTTCCACAACCTGGTCCAATCCAAATCCAAATCCAAATCCAAGTCCAACATCCCCATTCCTTGTCTAAAACACCTCAATCCGAGTGGTACCCTCGACACCTCCGTCATTGATGATGCCATCAAAGTATACACCAAGAAACCGCCCAAGGCCTTGCACAAGAACAACAAAGTCACGATTCAACTCCAATCCAAGTTAATCCGATAGCATATCGGATGAGACAGCAACTAATTTGGAACAGTGATGATGTAATGCCGATTCTCTTCGGACCTTGAACGCCAATTGCTTTGAGAAAAGGTACTGCTGCACTCAACATCCTATTCAGAATTTTGTGTCATACTCAAAGCTATCTCCAAGTTTTCGGCTTACATGACTACTCTTGATAGCATTCAAATTCCTAGAACGTGTTTGGCATTAGAGGTACCGAATGGAAGGATGCTACTCTAGCGTAATATCTTGCTCTTGAAAAAATGGCACATGGAATCACCACTCTTCCTCCGCGAAACGTCATGGGTTGTAAATGGATTTTCTCGCTAAACAAGCGATGGAAGTATTGATCGATTCAAGCGCGATTGGTAGCCAAAGGCTATACAACATACGGAATTGATTATCATGAGACGTTTGCTCCAAAGCAAAGCTCAACACTATACGTGTATTATTGTCCATCTTTCAGACCGGCCTTTGTTTCAACCGGATGTGAAAAATGCATTCCTAAATGGAGATTTGGTGGAGGAGGTGTATATGGACATTCCTCAAGGATTTGAAACCGAGCATACAAAAGGCAAGGTGTGCAAATTGCGAAATCATTATATGGGCTGAAACAATCCCACGGCATGGTTTGGCAGTTCACTAAGGTGCTAAAACTTGATGGATATACACATCTCAAGCTGATCACACACTCTTCATCAAATGTTTTGATCCCGACAAAGTCAACTGCGTTGATAGTTTATGTGGACGACATTGTTCTTACGGGAACCATGAAGAGGAAATGAAAAATTAAGCTTTTGCTATCCAAGAGTTTGAAATCAAAGATTTAGGTCCTCTACGGTACTTCGGGATGGAAGTAGCTAGATCCAAACAAGGAATTTCGTGTCACAACGAAAATATGCCTTGGATCTCCTTAAACTGGAATGACCAGGTGTAGACGGTTAAGACACTATGGATCCTAATACCAAGCTAATGCCCAACGAAGTACCATGGATAAAGGTCAATACCAACGGTTAGTGGGCAAACTAATCTACTTGACACACACTCGGCGGATATTAGTTTTCGCATTAAGCATTGTAAGCCGCCCTAAGTAATCCTTCGAAGTTCACATGGAAGTGCATCAATTCTTAGATACATAAAAAGGATCCGGAAAGGGCTAATGTTCACTAAGTCTTCCAAACGTGGCCTAGAAGTCTACAATGCTGATTGGGCTGGATCACCCATCGATCGAAAATCTACCCGGGGTTGTGTTCATATGTATGGGGAAATTTAGTGACATGGCGAGTAAAAGCGCAGGTAGTGGCCGGGTAGTCTTGAGGCAGAGTTTCAGATGCCTTGCAGGTATTTGTGAAGGAATTTGGTTGAAGACTACTAGAGAGTCTGCAGGTTACCTACGAGGGTCCTATCAAGATGATGTGTGATAATCACGCTATTGCTATTAAGAATCCATCCATCATGATCGGACTAAGCACATTGAAATTGATAGGCATTTTATCTATGAGAAGATAGAAGACAAACTGTAGCCATGACCTTTGTACCATCACGGTCTCAGATGCGGATATACTTACAAAGGCATTGTTTCGTCCCAACTTCATTGAGCTAAGTTCTAAACTTGGTCTCATGAATATCTATGTACTTAGTTTGAGGGTGTAGGGAATCAAACTAGCGTGTATAGAGATATAGTTTCCTATTTTAATGGAGGTGATAGAGGCACATATCAGTTTAATGTAAATATACAGCTGTAAATATTTTTCCTAATTTGTGTAAATCGATCCCAAGAGATAGGAATGTAAATTAGGATATTGCTGTATATATACTGAACCATCTTAGGTTCACGAAATATAGAAAATTTCCCACAATCTCATGCTCAGCTTCAAATAGTATGAAGCAAATGATGACGATGAATATATGAAAAGCATTTGTCCTACTAAGCACGACTTTTTAGAGTCTTTAGAAACATGGGCACTGACCAGTGCACTCACTTTCATAAGAAAATAATGAAGAAAAGGTCTGAGTAAGCTCTTGAATTTTTCTATTATAAGAATAGAGGCAGTATTCAATCTCACACTAACTATTATGGAAAAAAAATCCATGAATTATACAATGAAACCATAGAAGATGGTGATTGCTCATGAGCAAGACACATAAATATAATATCAGATCATTAAGGCTTCATGGAAAGACAGATTTCTAAGTAAGTTAATTTCTTAATGACCAACAAAGAATCCAGAGGGAAAAAAATATGAAATATTTTCACCTGGTTTGTATAAATAAGAACTAAAAAGTTTGCCATAGAATTTTAGAAAGGTATTGTTCTTAAGGAGTTCGTCCTAAATATATTAACACTGTCAAGGATATTTACATGGAGACTAATGTGAGACTTAGTGAATTAACTAGATGCATATTTCCGATTACAGAAAATTTGCATAGCTTAATAAAAATGATATCAATTGAGCATGCTGTAGCAGATAACACCATGAAAGACCAAATTAAAATTAGCGTGGAGGGGCAAAAGGCTAAGCATTTAAGAATAAATGGAACAAACTAACTACCAAGTATGTAGAATGAAGGACAGTAAACTTCTATTGTCGAGCTTTGCTGAACTGAACATCTTCAAACCTTTAATATCAATTAGTCATAGGGATAGAAATAAAGGAGGATAGTTTCCAAGACAAAAAAGTGGTATGGTTGAAGTGGATGAATAAGTGTGAGTAGGAAACCCAAGATCAAACAGCCCCCTCTGCCTTCTCCACATAAAATGGATAATCATATGGTTATGCTAACTGGACAAGCAACAAGTTGTACTGACTGTTCTTTTGACCGAAGGAAAATGCAATATTTGCAAGTTTGGCAATTACCAACTAACATTGAATTGACAATGAGGTCCAGGAGAGAGAGAGAGAGAGAGAGAGAGAGAGAGAAATAAAATAAAATATTTATAAAAAATGGAAGCAGAAGATAGAGACAATAACCTGTGTAGAGAATCAGAAGTTAACTGCACTTCTTCACACTCCATTACACCTTTTTGTCTCTTTCTAAATGTCTCAAAAAGTTCATTTCTAATAGACAGAAGCTGGTAAAAATTGAGTCAAATAATTCATGTTTTAGATTGCTGGTAAAAATTGAGTCAAATAATTCATATTTTAGATTTATCTATAGACATGAATATCATCACATGAAACAAAAATAAGAGAGAGATCATTAGATGGCACATAGTTATATAGTTTTATAACAATACATTCAAAGTATAACATTATCTATTCTAGGACTCAGACCATTGATGATATAAATGTTGTTACATTACTATCAATACCAAAGTTTAAGCTTTCCGCATTGATGGTAACTTAACATGATACAAGTGTTGTCTTGCACGTCTAAAAACCACTTTATATTAGCTTAAGCCTTTGATTGATGGTAACTTATCACTAGACCAACAATAGGGATGTTGGTCAATTTTACGGAAGCACCAAAACATACACATTGGGAAAGCTGTGTATAATTCTCAAATGTTGGTTTGGATGTAGTTTATATATAAGGTTTTAAAGCTAACATTATTGACTACTCTAATGCTGGTTTGGCTGGCTCCTCTAGCAAATAGAAGATCAACCACTAGCAACTTGTACTTTCATCTATGGAAATTTATGACCCACCATACTGGATATATATTTTGCAATATTCCACATATATGCTGTGGAATTATTCTTGATCCTCACTATCTATATGATCAGCCAATATTTTGGCAATATTGTTCAAATTTGCATTCTTGGCGCATAATCCAATAGTTAGGAGATAAGATAGCAGTCCCAAATCCCTATCAATAAACTGACCACATGAAAAAAGGAAAAACTTAGATGTACTGATGATCAGATGATCTTGCTTAATAATCAAATAAAACCAACCAAAAAGGAATTAAAAAAACAAAACTTTCTATGAACATCTTAAACTCATACGTGACCTTGACAATAAATTTTGTTTCTATTAAGGTAACATTTTGAGAACCTAATACTATAACAAACTTCATCAATCCTAGAAAACAAAAAAAACCTTCTTCCACAAGTTTTCATTCCAAACAATTGTGTCATAAACTTTCTATGAACATCTTGAACTCATATGTGACCTTAACAATAAATTCTGTTTCTATTAAGGCAACATTTTGAGAACCTAATACTATAACAAGCTTCATCAATCTTAGACAACAACAAAAACTTCTTCCACAAGTTTTCGTTCCAAACAATTGTGTCATAAACTTTCATTATGAATATACTGTCAACTCAATTAAAGTTCCAAGCAAAGAGGAAAATAATGCAACAAAGAAAGTCATAGGCTACTGCATCAAGTCAGTAAAATTTATAGAACCATAGTCAAAAGATGACTACAACAAAGAATGACTTAGTGAGTTATAAAGAATATACCGGTTGCTCCACATGATCATTAAAAAAGCTAAATGTGGAATTCCTTGCTTCACTAACCCAATTGTCAATGTCAGGACTTCCCATCAGACTGCTATGTCGTAGGAGCCAGACAGAACAAATTGAAAGGCCAACTGCCCCACATGTATAGCTGATCCAGTATTGTGTTACTTTCCTTGGTTTACGATGTTTAGCAACCTAACAAAAGAAGAAGCTAAAATTTATAATGCCTTTGAAACAAGAACCAAACAGCAGAGTTCATGTTCCGGAGGCATGCTGTAATTAAATCAAAGCAAAATGGAGAAACATAAGAGAGCATGTCTAGTCCACAGTGATCATAGAAGACCAATGAAGTTAAAAAAGTTCTACAAAATGTATTAAAGCCAGATATGCTGTAAGAGAGGGCGTCAGGAAATTAATAATAAAATATTCAGAAAATAAGAGTACTTAAGATGGATGAGTGGAACATCTAGAAAATACAAAATTTAACAATAAGGTAATTTGTTTAAGAGGGAGTAGTCAATAGAAGAGAACACAAGGAAATGTTACTTGAGATAGTTTGTTCATGTCCAACATGAACCAAAATTCAAAAGACACCAGGACATAGGAATAAAAGGAATTCTAGAATCATATGGATACAAATAATAAGGCCATGATAGTTGCAATAAAGACTAAATAGTGGCTGTGGATATAAAACTTAGTAGATAAATACTCATACTGAAGGCCAAATGTAACATTAACAAAGGACTCATATAGCCATTCCAAATCCTTTGGGACACAGGGATTCCAAAATATTAGCCCCCTTGGATGCCTTTCAATGTATTGTTATCACTTCAAATTGTCTGGTTCCTTGTTCAAAATGTCTTAGTTCACCTTTGTTTAGGGTAGCTATTCTATGATTACAAGAACAAAGAAAATAAAGTGTGGTAATGAAAAGTGTTAAGCCATTACAAAGAAAAAAACAAGGATGATTCTTTCATTTGCAAAATCCAGGACAATTTTCTGAACAAAGGGCCATATTATCATTCTATTTCCTTTACTGTAATTAGAATTACTAAAAAATAACGCTTAAAGACTTAAATGCTCAAATAACACAATATCTAGTTAGCTGACAGTGTTCTGCAGAAATATTATGACTAATGGTTATAACAGCCACCTATTATATACACTTCCATTTAAAAAATTTAACATAATACATAAGAATCAAAATGGATAAACAATCTAATCTTTAATAATAAAAAAGCATAAAAAAATGGAAGAAGATATTACAAGAAATGATAAGTAAGAATCCAATTTGCTTAGATTTAGATAAACCAAGTTGATAGCATCCTTGATTTCACAATCTGTCCACTGAGATCCTTCTTGATTTACTTCTGGCAGTTTCTCAAACAGTAGTGGAAATGAGTAACTTGCTTCAATAGATGAATCAACCTATTAAAACATTGCACAAGGGAAAAAATAAAAGTACAATATAATTAGAGAAAGTTGACCGCCACATGTATAGTTTCAAGTAGACCTTAAGTTAACATAGCTACCTGGCGTATAGCATGTAGGTTGCCAATTGATGTCTCTAACTGAGAGAATAAGGCATTAATTGTAAGCAATAAGGAAGGCAGTGAATTATCAGGATCATTCACTAACTCCTTTCCAGACCGGTCAACTTCAACATAGACCTATAGAATCCATCAGTAAATGAAATCATAATTACGTTAAATATGGTTGAGAAATAAGAAAAGGCCAATAAATGGATGTATCTACAACAAAATACATAACTAAGATGCTGACTAGGAAGAAAACTTTGTTCTATATTGAACATTGTGTGTCTGTCACTGTGTGCATGTGTGTGTGTTGATGTTAGTGTGTGCACATGTGTACACACGAGAGAAGAGCGAGCAACTGCAACCTATCACTAAAAGGACAAGCCATCCAATCTATTAACTGAACACTTCACTAAGTCAAACAGGCTGGTCAAATTCACCAGATTGCAAGTCTAACCACTAATGAAAGTTAAACAAAATGGGTATAGGTAACTCAGTAAACTTCTACAAACATGGCAAAAAAATAACTTCTATAATCAGTTATTGGCTCAAGGAACAGATTTCCATCTTATCCTAGCACATTGAAAAACCAATATCATTTAGGAGCCAAAATCCAAGTTGGATATGCATAGAATCCCCTTTAACCCAACAGGATATTAAAACATAAATTAAATCAATTAATAAAAGAAAAAGAGAAAAATTGATGACATTCATACAAATTTATGGGATCAAATTTATTCTTTTCTGCTCTTCGTTATAACAAAATTCAAGATTTGTATATCCAAGGGTTAGAGAACTTCGTGCAATGAAATCTTCAACAATTTTTCTTTCTATTAATAGTAAGAATTCTTCCAGAAGGCCTTAAAGAGTTCAAGGCTCCTATATTTTAATATAATCTTCATTTTTTCTTCAAAAGTTTCAACAACACACATTCAATTTCCTACTCAGACATTAATTAACTGCAAAATAATTCCTATTTTCACGCACACGAAATAATAAACATAACAAAATATCCAAAAACAACATCAGTTCGAATCCAAAAATCAAAATCAAACTTTATTGTTCTCATATCAGGTTCCATCCTGCAATCTTTCTATTCTTTTCAAACCATTAACCCCTCTAAAACAGCATCCCGGAAACTATCTTTCTAATCCATAGCCTTGAATTTTAAATATAAGCAGCCTTGTTAACCTAGGGTTTTAAGTCATTTTAGAGTAGTTTAGTTAGAAATCAGTAGATAACTAATACTTAATTAAATGACAGATCATGACTGAATGGCTTTAGGGATTTCCAGGTGGTTATCTACATAAATAGAAGCTAAAATTACACTGTATTAGAGACTCACACTTTTCATAACCAATGATGTCAAATTCTTTTTATGGCTTGCATTATCAGCACCCCAATTGCTTTATAAAAGATTATGCACAGACCAATCACCACAACAAACATCATGTAAACATGCCCTCCCATATACTTGTAAAAGAAAAAACCGAAACAACCTTGTGTACATGTGAAACTATCATACTCCAAAATCAAACAATTCAACCAAGCACGAGATAAAGCAAACCTGGGCTAAAAATGTGGCAAGTGAACACCTTAAGCTAGTTAGAATAGCTATCCTTTCATGTATATGAGTAGATGCAGAATCAGATAATTGCTGCATGAAAGAACCTTCAGCAACATATTCACGTATTAACTGAATTGTTCCATCAATAAAAGCCCATGGCCCTCTCTCAAAAACCATAAAATATACTTTTTGAGCATTTGATCCCTGAAATCAGAAATAAAAAAAATATAACCTCTAACGGTAAAAGATTTTATCAAATTTCAATTGTGCTTTGTCAGTGAAGACATGGTTTATAAAAAAGTTAAATATTTTACACCAATTTATCTCCTGTAACTATCAAGAAGAGATCATCTGTATCTAATTCACTAACCTCAGCCTTAGATTGCCAAAAGTGCAAGTTCTTCTGGATGTTTTGCAAATTCAGATAGATGTGCTCCAGAATATCGGCCAGAACCTCAAAAACTCTAGATGTCTCTACTCTGACCCTGCACGTTTGGAGGACCAAAATCTTTGGAGATATCATTTAAGATTCAACAGCTTGTTGTGAGGTTAAATATTACATGAGATCTCATAGATGTTTATATGATAGCACAATATGATACTGATCAATAGTATACATTTAAAGAATCTCATAAATACCCATTAGAATGATAGAGGATAGATGTTTATCTGGTAGAAATATATGGACCAAGTCATTTTTGACACAGCTGCCCAAACTATGCAGAGAGCGTAATTTGTTTTCTACCTGTGTCTTTTTAAGTTGTTAAAGTTCAATAGGCATTACATTTGGGAAAAACCGACTACTGCTTACTCATGGATAATGAAACAATCACAAAACCACTATTGAATTCCTTCATATATGTTCAACTGTTTATTTAATTAAAAGGGAAAAAAATAAAAATAAAAGGCCTCTCAGTGCAATGTAACAATTCCTTCATATATGTTCAACTGTTTATTTGATTAAAAGGGAAAAAAATAAAAATAAAAAGCCTCTCAGTGCACTGTAGCACCTCACAAATTAGCTAAAGGAATAATCATACAATCAATAGAGAACAGTCAAATACTTGTGCATTATTCAAATATAACAATGCATTCCATTTGATCACACACTACCACCAAATGAACCTATGAGAAAATCAACAAGAGTAAAAGGATACTGCAATGAAAGGCAACATGCAAGTCTAAGTCTCTAACAAAACAGAGAGTGAAGTCTGAGCACTGACACAAGATAACATAACAAAAGCAACAGACAATTCAAATCAACTAACTGCTCCACACTAAAAAGACAATACTTAGCAAAGCTTCTTTCAGCAGAGAGACAAATCGTCATGTATCCTTATTCTTTCATTTTTTTTCTCTCGACAAACCAAACAAGTCATAACTAGAAAATAAAATAATATAAATCAAAATAGTACAAGCAAGGTAACAAGTGACTCCGCCGAACAGAAAGTAAGTTCTGAGCACTGAAGCAAAAGAAAAGAAACAGAAGCAACAATATTCAAATCAACTTACAATTTTCAACACTGAAAAAAGAACAACCATAGCAAAGACTTCTTCCAACAGACATATAAAACGCTTAAGTATCCTATTCGTCAATTTTATCGGCAAACAAACAAGTCATAGCTGACAAAAGAATATATATATATATATATATAATAAAGGGTGAGAAATGAGCCTACAGAGAAGAATCGAGGGCGTCGGAAGGCAATGGAAGGGGAAGAGATACTTGGCGTCTCCTGGATCGTGCTGTTTGGCGATAGAAAGTTGAAATTTTCTTGAGAATATTGGAATCAGGAGAGGGAAGGAAAGTGAAAGCTCGATTCCAGAGATAATTGGAGTAGAATGATAATAGGGTTTTGAGGCCGTTGGAGTTGGATTGCTGCCGGTTTTCAGTACCAGCAGGAGTGGCGTCCATTTGAATGCTTTCTCACTGGCTTCCTATACAAAACCGACCTCTCTCACCGAGAGAAATAAGAAACAGAAAACAAAAGATGCCGATTCGAAAGGTATTTATCGTAGCAGCGATAGTCAAAGCGCAAGCAAGCTGGCATTTTTTCAAATTTGATATGCCACCTCGGCCCTCAAAGGCCCCAAAGTGAAAGTGAGCTGACAACTTTTTAGATTTTGTGGCCATAAAATCAATTGTATTTTTAAAATTAATAAAATAATTATTTATTTTTTAATTTATGTGATATAGTCATAGTGTATTTTTATAATTTATATATTTACTTTTCTTATCCTTTTAACATTTTAATTCGAATTGTGTATTTTTTTTCTTGTATGTCCGACTAACTTACGCTTTTGTTCTTCTCATTTCACTACACACATATATATCCGAGAAGATTATGCTATTCATATGAGCAGATGGTGTTGTTGCTTCATCATTGTTGATCCCACTTGGATGGTAAAGAAGAAGCCGGTTAATGACATTTTGGTTTTTTTAACAAGTAAAGTTTTGATTTTTATAAATTTTGAAGTAAAGTTTTAATTTTTAGGATCTATTATGTGTTTTGGGTGTGGTTGATCTGAGCGAATTGTGTTTTTCATCCTACCTTTGTGCTTCATCGTAACTGATCTAATTTGGGTGCCGAAGAAGAAGCTTGCTTTGGTTAGTAACATTTTGGTTTTTTTGAAATGTAAAGTTTTGATTATTATGAATTTTTAAGTAAAGTATTGAATTTTAGGAGATATGGTTTGTGTTTGTGTGAAAAAAATGAATATTTTTCATATTTTAGTGTTCATTTCTTGTGTAAATTGTAAAAATAAATAAATAAATAAAACTCAGTGAAAACCAGGAAGATGCTGGCACCGGGGAAGACGGCTGGCTTTCGTGAAATCCGACGGGATTTATAAAATTATTATATAATAAAATATATAATAATTTAATAAAATATATAATCATAAGAGGTTACTTGTCAGATAGACAGGTAAAGACATCCCAACTAGGTTGGCACCCCTCATACTCCGAGTGGAGGCATCCCAATTAGGTTGGCACCCCTCCAAACCCACACCGAACAAGTAATAAATTTTATTAAATTAAAAAGAAATGTACATAAGTTATAATAAGTATGAAAACCTAAAATAAAACGACACAAACGTAGATTACAACAGAAGTAAGAAACGATGACGGATACCGGCCTCATTAAAACCTGAGAGGAGAAAAAACTCGAATGGGGAAAATCTCAATCCAGGAAAAAAGGAGTCGGGATAGCAAAGGTACAAACAAGCTACTTTCTAAACCTATAGTTTTCAAATCCATTGACATTCCTATAATGCATAGCAGTACAAAAATCTGAAAGACCCCACCACCACCGCACTCAGGAAGGAAAACAAATCTTCGATAGACCCAATAATATTTCCTTCATCAAGATGTGGAAACAAAATCTTTGGATACATAACGAATGCATTTCACCCATCTTGATTTGTAGGCCCACGGGACTACGTCCTCTCGACAAATGAGCAAGTTGGCGACGTAAGTGGAGTCGCACTCCAACCATAGGTGATCCCACCGAAATCTCTAAAGACACTCAATGGCAATAATGGCTTCATAACTCACTCTCAAAGGCATAACACGAGAATAGAATGCGAAAGCGCCTTTAATAAAACCCTACTAGTGAGAAATATCCACCGCATCCACCGGGACAATCATCAAGACCGCCAGATTAACCTTCAAACCCCATCGCGGGGGACCAAATCACCGAATAATCGAGCAGAGGCACAACACGCCACCCTAAACTTTTGAAGATCGAAGATCACCAACCGAAGTTGTGCATCATACCCTTTTGATAGCATTTGCTTCCTAGTCAAGCCAAATAAAGGCCAAAGCGCTGGAATGAAAACATTGCCAAAATGTCCTGATTCCAACAAACGGATAGCAGAAAGTGCACTCACAATAGCCGTAGTCCAGTAAATTGAAAACCGAGTGCTTGAGGAAGCCTCTATAGCCTTCTCAAACATAAAACCACCGAACTTGATGCATCGAAACCGATCCCGAAAGTACATTGAAACCGATCCCGAAAGTAACCCCCCAAGCATTCCCAAATGGCAGCAGCGTAGGGGCAAGTCAAAAAAAGATGAGTAATAGTTTTAGAGTCTTTACCACAAATTCTACATTTGGAGGCCATGAAAAAACCTCTCCGAATCAAGATATCATCGGTAGGAATACGCCCCATGAGAAGATGCCAAGAGAAAACCGAGCGGGCCGGAGGAATAAAAGTCTTCCAAACGTGTTACCCACACCGGTGGTGAAGCCATCGTAGATAAGCGAAGATATATGTCTCGACAAGAAATGATACCCGAGACTGAATGAGCCCAAACTCTCTCATCCGACCTGTCCATCGCAATATCCACATTCTCAATGCATGTAGTCAATTGTGAAAATGCCGCACGGAAACTCATCGGGAGGTTCCACACTCCATCAGAATTAACCAGGTCACCAATCAAAATGTCCGGATCATATAAGTCTCCAGAGTTATGAAGTAACTCAATAATAGGTATCCCCAACCAGTTGTCAACCCAGAAACGTACCCTGGAGTGAACCCCGATGATCCAAATTGCATCCCTCGAAAGAGTTAATAAAATATATAATAATTTACTAAAATATATAATTGTATTAAAATAATATATTATTATATATAGAAATTTATATATTTGTATTGTAAAATTATATAATTGTATTTTAATTATACAAATAAATTATATATTAATAATATATTTATAAATTGGATAATAATTAAAAGCTTAAATTGTTTTATTATTAATAATTAAATTATTTTAAATTTAAATCATTTTATTATTAACAATTAAAACAATTTATATAGTAATTTGTAAGTATAATTAATAATTATACTTATAATAATAATTTGTAAGTTTTAAAATATTTTATGTTTAATAATTAATTGGAAAACAATAACAGATTAATTATTAATAAGTATTTATTAATATCCGATCGGATTTCAGTAGTACTCGACCAAATTTGTTGTAAGCCGACCGGATTTGGGGGAAATCAGACTGGATGTATAAAAGTTTATTGTATATATAATAATGTAGTAATATAAAATTTTATTGTATTTATAATATATTATAAGAATATATATTTGTATTGTAAATTATATAATTGTATTAAAATAATATATTATTATATATTGAAATATTGTATAATTGTATTGCAACATTATATAATTTTATTTTAATTATGCAATATAATTGATTATCATTAAACCCTAAACACTAAACAATATTTGATTATACAATATAATTATATAATTGATTATACAATATAATTATATAATTACAAAATAGTCTTTATGTTGACAAATTATTATAGTCCTAATCTTTTAAAATTATGAAATTAATGTTGAAAAAATATTATTCGTTATGACTAAACCCTAAACACTAAACCGTAACCCCTAAACTGTAAACCCTAAACTCTAACTCCTAAACTCTAGCCACTAACCCTTAAACTTAAACCTTAAACACTAAACCCAACCCCTAACCCATAACCTCTAAACCCTGAACCCTAAGCCTAAACCCTAAACTCTCAGCCTAAACCTTAAGTCCTAATTAATGTTGTTATTAGTATTTATATTGATGTTGTATTTGTTTTGATTATACTATTGTTATTTAATTATTATGTTATTGTTATAATTAACATCATCATTATTATTATTCAAATTGTTATTATTTTGTTATTCCTTATTATAATCTTATTATTATTGTCACTAATGACATCTTTTTTTTAATTTTACAGTAAATATGGATTCGTATGTGCAGATGTTCATCGACAATGAAATATATTCGGCAAAGGTGACAATCAAGTCATATTTGAATTCGGCGGTGAATACAATCAAGGAGACGCTTAATACGACGCAACTGGGCATGTCTGATAAAACCTATTTTGGGCATTTTCTTAATATGCATAAGTTACAATTTAGTGGTCAAGTCGTCTATTATATGCTTTGGAGGTAATGTATTTGCGACGATTTAGATATCATGGTCTTTAATTTTGGAAGATCGGGCGCCAGATTTACCATACAGGAGTTTTATTTGATCAGTGGATTATTTTGCGGTCTCGTACCTAGCATATGTCCTACAACTTCTGGGCGTTTCCGTGATACATATTTCGGTGGTAGGAAGTTTCCTCTTCACAATCATGATATTGTCAAGGTGTTTAGTACAACGATGTGTGAGGATGACAATGATATGGTCAAGCTTGCCTTGCTTTACTTTTTGGAGACAGTTATACTAAGCAAGGAAAAGCCAACGCGATACTATTGGCGTGTCGACATGCTAGATGACATCGAGTATTTTTTGACTTATCTTTGGGGCACTTTGTCATATGATGCTACTGTCAAGTCGATGCATGGTTACTTGGGTAAAAGAAGTAATGCATCCCACACATACAATATTACTGGCTTCCTTATAGCATTCATGGTATGTAATTCATATTAAAGTAAAATTTATATTAACTATTATATATTTAAAATAATATTAATATATTATTATTAATAATAATTGATTTTTGGTCTACGGTATTTTTAGGTGTAGAGATACGAGACGGTCTCATCGCTAGCCGAGGCCTTTAGGATCAAGTCGTCGCTACCTCTATGTCCCCGAATGTAGAATTGGACTATTAGTAGGATGCCGAAGAAGAAAATTTTAGAGGATATCTTTGCCGGACGTATTATTATGGCTTTTATGATAGTTGGGCGAGGGCGATGACCAGTGTTTTGATGAAGTCAGAGGTGAGGATGTTGGTGTAGGTGATGCGCATAGGACGTGTGATCAGAGGACTGACCATACAGCTAACCATCTAATACCTCATGTGTCCATATCGTCCTCTCCGTTTGCAGAGTCCGAACAAAGCGTGAAGGTATTCACTCAGATGTCTGACAGAAAATTAGCGGGTGGTCGAAGAAAAAGAGAAAACTATAGAGTCCATACAATCGCGCACTGCGGGAAGATGATATGCATTTTGCCTATGTCCGGTAGTGTTACATTTGATCCATATCGTCTAGTCTCTGATGAGGTCGCTCGATTGTACGCACATTTCATGGACACGAGTGTCGACGACCAGACTGTAGAGTTATTTTGGATTACTGAAGGGAAAGACTACTTCAGGGATATGGAGTGTAGTTCAAAGTGGCTCACGAGTGATGTAAGTTACATTTTCTTTATCATTATTACAATAATTATTATTATTATTATTAATATTTGTTTTGTTATTATAGCATATTGAGACTGTGGCTCAATTGATCCGACAACATGCGGATAAGTATCCTGAAGTATTTGATGATCGCATACTTTTGTTGGATAATCGATTATCCGTAAGTGTTTTTTTTTTTTTTTTGTAACCGATTATTTGCATACTATTATTGGGCGATGTTATATACATTTGTATTTATTTAATATTAACTCATCAACATACAAACTTTGCCATTTTATTTACAGCAATATATGGAAGCAAGGTTGAATTTCTTCAATGAAAATAAGGAAAACTATAATTTCGGTGAAGAAATGCTTGAGTTCCTAAATGGAAAGGAGTCGATGATGAATAGTAAGCCATGTACGGCGTATGATTGAGTAATTATCAATTGTAATTGTATTTACTTATTTTACAAAATGTGTTTTGAAATATAATTTTAGTGTATTTTCTACTTGTTGGCATCAAGATTCTTGTTGTGGGATCTCCAATAGCATTTGTTGTGGCTATTGGACATTATATTATATCATTTAAATATGCAGGTAAATTTTGGGATAGTTTAATTTATAGGAGAGGTGCTGTCAAAATTTCAATAAAGATTTACAACTACCTTACCCATGATATAATTGTTAATTATTATAGTATTATTTATATTTGTTGAACATTTTTTTTTGTAGGTACTATTGCTACTAAATAGAGATAACAATCATTCGTTGTTGGGTGATATCGATCTATGTGCTCGACATATGACGCTTTATGATTATAGGAAGTATGGACAACAGAGTAGTTGTATCAAGTAAACCATTATCGGCATTTGATGCCTATGCTTCCATATTTATTATGTGTTGCAGACCTTTTTGCATCTCATACTGATATTTCAAATTCAATAAATGAGTTCGAGATTTCTTTGGCTCCTGACTGTCCACAACATAAAATAGAGTAAGTACAAATAAAATAGTAAATTGTTTAATATTATTATTTAATTTTCAATTCTAAACCTAAATATAAGTACTAACCATATTTTTTACAATGGCGATTGTGGCGTATTTGTTCTAAAGTACATTGAGTTCTCAATGGCTGGAAGAAAACTCAATTTTACTATAGATCACATTGGACAGTTTAGAAAGAAATATGCACAGGAGATATATGCAAAAGAACTGAGCGTGTGATTATTATTTTTATTTAAATTACAAACTACTTATATTTTGTGATAGTTCAATTTATTTATATATATTTATATGTATTTTGTATATTACTTTTATTATGAATATTTCAATCTTTTTATTGAAAAGAATACCCACGTAAAAGTTTTTAGAATTAAACTTTGATTTATTTATAAATTAAATAGTAAAAAATATATATACAATTTTGCAAATTAAAAGTAGGCATGAATTCGTAGTAAGCTTAAAAAGTATTCAATAGTCAACTTAACCTTTTGTTATTAATATATTTTTCTCAAATATAAACTTTTTTGTCTTAAATAGTTTATCCTACACATCCTTTTAATTGGTTATTGACTTTTTAATGCCTTCGATCCTTTCTATTAAATAATAAAAAAAAAGGTTTCAACAATCTTTAGCTTGCTGCCAGAAACAACAAGATAGTGAAGCAACAATAAAATTGAAAACTATATATCCATTTAACAAGCATATTATCAGATTTCAGAGCGGGTACAAAATCAGAATAAAGCTTACTTCTTGTTTAACACAATGACTTAGACTATGCAAACCTTTAAATATGATGTAGAAATATTACTTTACAAAATTAAAATCATAAGATGCATGTATATATGCTACTTACTACTCTAACTTGGATCATATACATACCGATACTTACATTTTGCTTACTATTATACTCAATACCATGACACTTGCTATATTTACGTGCAACAATATCCTCCACCTTGGATGGTATTCGTAACTTTCTGGCCTCCCAAATGATTTACACATATTTGCCTATGGAGAAACAATACGGAAGATACCTCTTTTGAGCATGCCATTGTTTCGATCACGAATAGGATAAATCAATTCATGTAAACCGCAGTATATCCGCAGTGTAATAATATGAACACATACTGTAAAGTGTAATATTATGTTCTCTATAAGTCGTCATAGCATGGTCACAAGGATACTGATCCATTTCGAACATAGAACATGAACACTTTTTTGCATCAAGATTCATAATGCCTATCAAAGTTCCACTATCCACAACATATTATCTTGTATTGATGGGTCTTACACACAATAGCAAAGACTCCAAGTCACAAAGTGTAAGTTGGTTTTCCATCCACTTAGTGATAGGCTTGTCCAAACGTTCCCCTGTTGTTTTTCTTTCAAAAAACCATTTTTGCATCTTATTTAAAATGTAGTCAAGTAACGGTATTAGTGGTATCTCTCTACCATCTCGTAATATTGCATTCATACATTCTGCAATATTAATTGTCATGATACTATACCGTCTACCTTGGAAGCGAGAATGAGTCCATCTTGCAAAATCACAATCTCGGACATACTGTGCAACATTCATATTAAGCTTCTCAAGCTGAAGCATATGATCCTCAAAATCTTCAATCAAATATGCCTTAACTGCCATATAGAATTGCATCAGAACACCTTCTTGTTTTGCATGGCCATTTGCCTTAAAGTTTCTACTTATGTGGTACATACAAAGAACATAGTGTGCATTGGGAAACACTGTACGTATTGCTGACTCAATAGCTTTATGTCGGTCAGTCATAAATACCAAATCAGAGAGCTCTTCAATGGAATCTTTCAAATTTTGAAAGAACCATGTATATGCTGGTTCGTTCTCCCCATCTCCTATGCCAAAAGCCAATGGATATATCTGTTCATTACCATCCATGGCTGACGCAATATACATCATACCCTTGTACTTCTCTTTCAATACAGTGCCATCAACAGCCAAAACAGGCCGAATATGATATACAAATCCTCTAATACTTGGTCTGAACACCACAAATAAGTATTCAAAGCAATTAAATTTATCTGTTCGAATACGTGCCAGTGTACCAGGATTCATGGATTGTAATTGGTAACAGTATATAGACAATAAATTAAATGACTCTTCATGGGTACCTTTGACATTGTTAAGTGCACATTCTCTACCCTTCCACGTTTTGAAATAGCTAAGCTTAACTCCACATTTTGCATGCAAATCAACCTTGATTTCTATTGGTGTGTAAACACGTGCAATCCCATCAAATTTAGATTTGATTAATTCATCAATAATCCGACTTGTAGCTTGATTATGCTGCCGATATGTTAGTTTTGAAGTGCACTTATGCTCATTAAAAAAAGCTTTTACGATAAATATGTCTACACCTTTTGGCTTGGTTGCACGAAGATGCCATGTACAACTATCATCTAAACACACAACTTCATATCAATCTGTCGTTGACTTTTTAGTCTTAAACTATTTATTTTAACCAATATACAACAAGCTGACCTTTGTTTTTAACTCTTCCTTGTTGTTGAATATTTCTCCAATATTGATGACAATAGAAGATAAATCATCAATATTAATGTTACGTTGTGGATGGGTATTGAAGATCTTTGGATAGTTGTTGGATGATGGTGAATAACTTCAGACGTATTCCTCGCATGCAGATCCAAAGGTGACACCATCATTGTCATCCTAATATTGTAATGTGTTATTGTCATTTGTATAATTATCCATGCTATGTAATTTTCATGTTCATCACGCATAAGAAACCCTACGATTGGTTGCCTCCAATATCAACGATTTCATCGACATTAAAATCGCCCGACTTTTCACGAACTTCAATATCATAAAAATCACAAACTGGTGGTTTGGAAGGAGAAGCATAAGACTCTTGATTACCTTCACTTTTAAATCCTTGTCTACTATATATGTTATATTCTCTGTTCACCCTTGATAATTGAGGATATATCGAATCACCAATATATAATAGAGGTCGGACCTGGTTATGCCTAACTTTTGAGATAAATGTTCTTACATCCTTTTCACACCTTATTTCTAAAGATTCCACCGCCATAAGCCCCACTATACAAGAATTTCATTTTCATATTATAAGCATTTTGATTTACATCAAAATACTCATAAACTTATTTTCCAATTCGATTTTGAACACCAAGGCAACAAGTCATTTTAGTTTTGTAGTTTGCATAAAAATATATCCCATTCTCCATTATCACCAATGATCCATCAGAACAATTACAATTCTAATATAATCCAGTACCTTCCGCTTTAACGCAAAACACATAAAAATTCAAGAGAATAGGTCGGATATGAAAGTTGTATGGTCGAATCAATAACAAAAGGTAAGTATTGGCTCAAATCCGACTAGATTAGGCACATATCTGACTGATTCAACCAGATCGACTGATATGGGCGAATCGACCGGATTCAAGAAGATCCAACCGGATATGGCCCATCCGGCAATTTGGTAGATCCGATTGATTGGACCTATATCCAACCGATTCTAATCACCCACCTCGACAATAAAAATTAACAAAATAATATAATATAAATGTTGAAAATTTGAATGTAATGCATCTTTTTCAGATGGTGCAATTTGGGAGATGAGTTCAAAAGAATAATTTGATCATGTATTTTTACAGAAGAATTTCATATGGGAGTTTTGCAGAAGAGAGTTTTTCAATTTAAAATTTTACAGAAGTGGTTGAAATAAAAATTAATTACTCTAATAAATTACAAAAGTTTGTTTGATAGCGAATTATTTTTCAAATTAAATAAGGGTAGGGAAGTAAATGCACAAGCCATAAAAGTACATCCGATCGGATCGGGCCGAATCTCGTTGGATTGGGTCCATATCCGATTGGATTTGGGCACATCCGATCGGATTTGGTCCATATCCAGTCGGATATAGCCGAATCCGATCGGATATAATACTATTCTGATCGGTTTAACCCGATACGGTCGAATGCAGTGCGGCGATGACACTAATATTAATATTGATTATAATAATAATCATTAATTATACTTACGAATTACTATTCAATTTATGTTTGTTTTAATTATTATTAATAAAACAATTTAAACTTAAAATAATTTAATTATTAATAATAAAACAATTTAAGTTTAAAATTATTATTGAATTTATATTCATATATTATATATAATTAATATATAATATATATTGTAAAATTAAATTACAATTATATAATTTTGCAATACAATTATGCAATATTTCTATATATAATAATATATTATTTTAATACAATTATACAATTTACAATACAATTATATTTATATATATATGCAATATAATTTTATAATTTATTATATCATTAATAATTTATTTATAATTTATCTTACTGAAATCCAGTCGGATTTACTTATATTTATATATATATATACAATATAATTTTATAATTTAGTATATCATTAATAATTTATTTATAATTTATCCGACTGAAATCCTATCGGATTTACTGAAATCCGGTCGAATACAAATAACATCCATTCGGATATATTGAAATCCAGTCAGATATGATTGAAATCCAATCAAATGTATCATTACTTATTTTTTTTAATTCAATAAACACTTATTAATAATTAATCTGTTATTGTTTTCCAATTAATTATTATTCAAAAAATACTTTAAAACTTATAAATTATTAATTATACTTACAAATTACTATATAAATTGTTTTGATTATTAATAATAAAATGATTTTAACTTAAAATTATTTAATTATTAATAATAAAACAATTTAACCTTAAAATTATTATTCAATTTATATGATAATTACTAATTTTTTTCAACCTTAATTTTTTAATTTTAAAAGATTAGGATTTTAAGACAATTTTTTAATTATTTTAAATTCATATTTATTTGAAATTAATATTCATATTTACTAATATTAATATTGATTATAATTATAATTATTAATTATACTTACAAATTACTATTCAATTTATGATAAATTTTAATTATCAATAATAAAATGATTTTAACTTAAAAATTATTTAATTATTATTAATAATATACGATTTAAAGGTAAAATTATTATTCAATTTATATT
>CM017578.2:20552539-20750039 GCA_007844105.2 Rhamnella rubrinervis
GTATTTTGTAACCTATATATTAGAAAACTTACTATATGAATGGGAGGACTTCAACACAAATATTCAAAACATACCATCTTAATTGCTTCCAATCATTTTGTCTTAGTTCTTCACTAATTCGTCCACTTAAAGCACGATAAGATGTCTTAAATATAGATATAGTGTTCTCCACATTGTTCACATGTACATTGTAGTTTCACTCAGTCCTATTCGATATTGTATCCATATTATTGTAGTACAAGGAATAAAAGGTCAAGCACTCATTGTCAATGTACCCCTTAGCTATTGAGGCCTTTGACCCTAGCCTTGTTGCATACGTATGACTTTAGTTTGCGCATATACCTTAATCAATTTAAGACACATAATCAGACAAATTGTAAAAGGAAGTTAAGAAATTCATATACATTACTGTTAAAACTGAATATGAGCATTGATGTGTATAAACCTCTCAAATGGGTACATCCATCGAAATTGGATTGGTCTAGTAGTCAATGCCTCTATTGGTAAATGAATTGCTAAGTGAACCATTATATCAAAAAAAGCAAGAGGGAAAATCTGCTCATGTTTGCACAAAATGATGGCAATATCACATTCTAGTTTCTCTAATATTTCTACCTTCAACGATCTTGATGTCAAGTCTTTGAAGAAAACACATAAATGAATTAGTGATTTGGACAAGTCCTTTCTTATTGAACCACGCAATGCTAAAGGAAGAAAGCGTTGTAGAATAACATGACAATCATGACTCCTCATCCCTTAAATACACCAATCTTTAGTATTCACACACTGAGAGATGTTTGATGCATAACCATCAGGGAGTTTGGTAGAAAGCATAAATTTACAAAAGGTTTTTTTCTTCATCTTAATGAACGTGTAAGAGGCATGAGGAATTAATATCCTTCCATCCATGGAAATTGGGTGCAATTCTTTCCTTACGCCTAAATGCTCCAAGTCAAGTTGAGCCTTATATGTATCCTTTGTAAATGAGACGCATCCCGTTTTTACTTTATAGACAAGTGTGGTGTCTTACCAAAAATAGGTTGTTAAAGAACACTTAATTGCCGCATCACTTAATCTCCACTCAACCTAACTAGCTTTGGCCTTTGTTCTTGTCCATCAAACCATTTGCAGTTTCTTAATCTATGATCATTACAAAGGAAACGATGATGACCCATATAATATATCTTTTGTCCATGTTTCAAATGTAACCAAGATGTATTATGATTACATACTGGACATGCTAATTTTTCTTTTGTAGACCAACCTGAAAGATTAGCATATGCAGGGAAATCATTAATAGTCCATAAAAGAGTTGCGTGTAATTGAAATGATTTCACAATTGAAACATCCTATGTTGTCACACCAACATCCCACAGCTTTTTCAACTCATTGATCAAAGGTTGTAAGAAGACATCAATGTCATTCCCAGGTGCTTTCGGACCAAGAATTAAGAGTGACAGCATAAAAAAAAGGGTCTTTCATACATCTACATGGTGGTAGATTGTAAGGGACAATAATTACTAGCCACATACTGTACGAGCTACTCATGTTATTGAATGGATTAAATCCATCACTTCACAAACCGAGTCTTACATTGCGTGGATCACTAGAGAACAACACATGCAGCTTGTCGAATTCTTTCCATTCTTTCGAATCAGCGAGATGTCGTAAAATACCATCATCATCACATTTGTCTTTATGCCACCTCATATCTTCAGCAATCTTAGGTGTTATAAACAACCGTTGCAATCTTGGTTTCAAATGAAACTGAGGTAATACCTTCTGAGGAATTTCCTTACTATCATCATCACTAAATTGGAAACGAGGCAAACCACAAATGGAACAATCTTTTATGTCTCACAGGTTCTTTCAAAAAAGCACACAATTATTTTTGTACACATCAATCTTCTCATAATTCATTCATAAATCACGAATTATCTTCTTGGATTGATAATATGTGTTCAGGACATGTGCACCGGATGACATAATTTCATTAAGAAATTCTAGCAACATGTCAAATGACTTATTAGACCATCCATTCAACAATTTAATATGAAGTAACTTAATGATAAAAGACAGATATGTCACTCTACTTCCATGATATAATTGCTAGTCAGCATCCATAAATAATTTTACGAAGCTCGCATCTTGACTTAAATTATCTTCATCACTATCTTGCCCCATGGTAGTGACACGAGCTCCATTACACAAGTCGTGCAACATTTGAACTGTCTCATCCATATAGTCCTCCACTTCTACATTCATATCAACACCATCATCATCATCTTTTGAAAACATATTTGTACTATCATCCTCTTCACCATGATGCACCTAATTAGTGTAATTCCTTATCATTCCATTAATAAAAAGGTGATTATGAACTTAGTTATGATTTCTCCATGTACAATTGTTGCACCTCGAACATGGACATCTTATTAGACTCTCATTGTGGTTGTTGGAATATGCAAAATTCAAAAATTTCGTACCTCCCCTAATATAATCCGAATGTGACCTATTATGGATTTTTATCCAACTTCTATCCTTCTTCATTTAAGTCAATCAAAGACTAATTAGAACATGGCTAAAGAAACAAATTACTTGCAAAACAAACAAACATAGACAACAAAATATATGTAAAAAGATTACCATTAATCACCCAACTATTGTCATTTATATAACCCATCAACGTTGTCAGAAAATGTAGAAGTACATCTTTGAAACAAAACTAATATAGGCAAAACAAGAATAAAAATGTTATAAAATAATTAAAATAAAAAACAAATACAACCTACAAAGATTGGTAGATTCAAAATCTATGGTAGATAATTAAATATGATGCCATGCAAAGTCAGTCATATTTTGGACTAATTTAACCACTATACATTGCTAAAGTGAAAGAAAAAAGTGAAACCTACTTCTTGTTATAAACCAGAAATGTTTTAAATAATTAAAACATCGTTTCCTAACCATGATTGTGATTAATGTCCTAGGTAGTGTCTTATTCGATATACTACTCTCCCACTGACAAGTCAACTTCCAATGTAAATCCCAATAAACTACATGGAATTATCAATCCATTTTCACCATATTATCCTTTTTATCACTAAATTGGTTAAATCAATGCAGTTTGTTCAAAATTGCTTAGCTAGTCATGATCATTACCCTGCTTTTAGAACATCAATTTAACCAATAACAAAGAGAATTTTATTTGTCACTATATAATTAATCAAATTTCAGCTACACAAAAAATAGTTATTTTCTTTAAAATGGTAAAATGGATAGTTTGGGTATATTTTACAAAAGTTAAGCAGAAAAGTGAGTATTTTTCAAATTTGGTTATTTTAAGAGGTATTTTTTTCAATTTCCTTTATTCTTTTGGATCTTTATTACATTTGTTTCTTTACCTTTACTTTCTTTTTTTGTTTTCTAAACTTTTCGAGGCAAAGAAAATTTTAAAAATAATATTTAATTACATGCTGCTTTTCAAATTGCTGGTGGCTTTACTGCATTAATGACATGGACCTCAGTGAATTATGTGCCAGTTTTGGGTACCCTAACCAATGACACTTTATTCTTGTGTGTATATTCTAATTTAGGAAATACAAATATTTAATATATATATATATATATATATATTTTTAATACATTGTGCTTTTGGTAATGCCTACAGCTTTAGCTGGGCATCCATATGTATGATTGATGAGCACTTAAAAGTGTATATTTATTAAAGTTTAATTATCATTGTACACTTAAAAGTATCATTAATTACTCTTATTTAAACAATTTTTTTAAGTTCAAGCTTAAAAGTAAAAATAAATTGAAAGTGTATTTTGACACAGGTTTAATAAAATGGGTATATCTATCAATTTATAAGGCCAATTAAGGTGACTATTAATGCAATGGAAAGAGAACTTAATGGACCACAATATTGTAGTAACCAACAAAACCCAATTCAAGAAATCGTACCTGCCACCACTATAGCATTATCTTGCTCAGCTTCTTCCCTCGACAACTCGAACACCCGACCTTGAGTGGGTTGCTACCTTTTTCCTCCCAGCTCAGGGCAATCTCGTATCATGTGACTAGCCTTTCCGCACTTGAAACATGCTCCAGTCTTCTTTCAGCACTCTCCGGTATTATTCTTGCCACAAGATTAGCACTGAGGAATGCTTGGTCGACTGCCATTCCCTTTAGGCTTCTTGTTGTCATTGTTGTTGCATTTGTAGTTCCACTTCCTTCCATCAGCCTTTCTCTTATACTGGTTACTCCCACCCCAAGTCTTCCGTTGAGTAGAGGAGCTTTGTCATGCAACTTTGTTCATTTTTGGAGTAAGATCCTTCGCGATTAATTGAACTCGCTGCAGCACCTCAGCATAGGTGGGTAGACGCAGCACTGCTATGGCATTGTACAGCTCTAGTCTCAGTCCTTTCTTAAAACGTCTTGCTTTGCGTTCTTTGGTATCCACCAGATGTGGCGGGTAACAAGAAAGTTCGTCAAACTTTTGCTCATACTCCACTAAAGAAAGGTTGCCTTGAGTCAAACGCAAGAATTCAGCTTCCTTTTCATCCCGCTTCACGATAGAAAAGTATTTTTTCAAAAACAACTCCTTGAACTGGGCCCACAATATAGGGCTTTCTTCGAGATTATAGGCCTGCTTGACCATATCCCAGCAATGGCTAGCACCCTTCTTAAGCATGAATGAAGCGCATACCACCTTTTGGAACTCTGTGCACTCCATTAGAGTGAAGATTTTCTCCAGATTGCGGATCCAATTTTCAGCCACCAATAGGTTGGTAGAGCCCTCAAACACTGGAGGATGGAATCGCTTGAATTGCTCAATGACTCCACTAATCCTGCTAGATTGTTGTGGTCTTTGACCCCCTAGGCCTGCCAAAGCCTCAAGCAACTGACTGACCATGTTTGTCGTGTTGTTCTCATTAGTGTCGTTGGCCCTTGGTCTTCCACGAGGCATCTTTAAAATAGTAGCATACCATACAAAATAATTAATATAGACAAAGAGACAACCAGAAGACCACAAATATATATATATATAGCACTTCAATTTAAAGAAGTTTATCACAAATTAGATAAATATAGGTAACAATTAATATAGATAAGCACAATAATAGTTCAAGCACAGTCAAATAGTCATAGATAGGCTACCACCACTACTACTAATATAACAACTAATCTCCCTCCCTACTCGTCCTCAGAATACTCCTCGAGGTCTTCCTCTTTCTCAGGATCCTCTTCTTCCTCAGGATTTTCTTCAACTGCAACTGTCTCCGGTACATGTGGGATCTCGACCCCAATATGCTCCGGGTAAGTGTTCAGAGCTTCTTGCTTGCCAGGGTCATCCCGATGGTGATCCATGTACCATTGATACATAGTATAACTATGATCTATCTGGAACTGCTCCAGCTACCATGCATCTACGTACTGTACTCGGTCATCCGATTGAGGCATGGCTATGGTATCCCTGCTCAAGTACCGAGCTACCTCTATCTTTTTCCGATCAAGCTCCCGACGCTGCGCATCTTCAGACTCCCTGATTTTCTTGCACTCGTCCTTGAAGGTTGATGCTGGGCCGTATGCGGATTGACAATGAGACAGTTCTTCCTACGCCGCGACTTCCTTTTCCAGACGCTGGTGGGGTATGCGGGTTGGGCTCTCAACATCCACCTCTACTTGGTGAAGTTTGGCCACGATGTCACTCTAGAAGGACGTCGGCTCTGGGCTCAATCTCGGCTTCTTGGAGATAGATGCATCCAACACATCATGACTTTGCTTGCGCGAAGCACAAGAAGAAGTACTAACTCGTTGACCCATCTTAATACAGTAAACCAAACAAACACAAGGTCAACAATAAAGAAAACCAAATACAAGTAAAGTAATCTACCTTTGGTGTGCAAGTGGACACCGGAGTAGGCAATCAGTATAAATTTTCAATAAACTTAGGCTCTGATACCAAAAACTGTAACACCCTTTTACCCGAGCCCGAAGACCCAAATAAAGAGATGTCACTTCAAAAAAGTAATACGAAATAATAATATAAAGAAAATTCCCTTTTGACACATAACCGATAAACTGAATAAAAATTTTCTTTACTCTTTAGGATAAAATTAAACCATTAATGTTAATAGCAAAATCAAAATATTTCTAAACCCCGAAAAACACGGTTCTTTACATAAGACCCACAACGTAAAAAAAATTAATTGTATCTCTATCAGAGTTTTAGTATTATTAAAAGAAATTAAAACTGCGGAACTAATTTGTACTGTTTCCACACTCTGTCAGTCTGCCACGTCATTGCCAAATTGCTCGGCTAGGGTTCAGGATTACCTAAATACAAAAAACAAACAGGAGTGAGTGAAAAGCACTCAGTAGGTTCCCAACATGCCAGTCATTGGCAAGACCACATTAAATTCAAACTTGCCACATACACAGTCAAGGGTCAAGAAGAGAGAGTCCCAGTCATCACACTACCAGTCAAAGTGATGATCTCACTGGATGGACTGTTGACTGTTGACTTTGACCTTGACCAAAACTTTGACTTTACTATAAAAGGAAATAAACACACATAATACACAGAAGATCACATACCACTCGATCCCAGTCAACCAACACCAGATCTTGATCTGACAGTCAGTTGTTCATGCATTGACTTTGATCGAAGTTAATTTTGACCAAAGTTGACTTTGACTAAAAGTTAATTGTGCACAAAGTAAGCAGATATCACACGAGATCTTTAAATTTATTTATTTTCTTTTTAATATTTGTTATAATTTTATTTGGGTTTTAGAGTCAGCAATATTTTTTGTAAAAATTACTCCACAACAAAAAATAAATAAACTTTGCTATGTGATAATAACCATGTATATCTATATTTCTTAAAAAAAAAAACATCAGGAATATCTATAACCCTATGAATATTTATGAACCCCATAAAATTCTATGTTGGTTTTTTTCCTCAAAAAATATTTGTTTATTAGTTTTCTAAGTTTTATTGGTATACCTTAACTAATGAGTACTATATTAATTCATAAAAAAAAGATAAGCACTAGTTTTAAGGACATATATCACATTCTTTTAGCAGTCAAATGACATTTATACCGTAAAGGGAGTGATACAGAATTCGAGCAAGAGGATAAATAATTTTTATACGAGTATATATATATATATATATATATTATATGGTTGATGTATTTAATTTTTTAATTCTATAATTTTAGTATAGTGTGTGTATTTTTTCCTATTACTTAAGTTTGATGTTGTTATGGGTAAATTTAACCCCTTTGGGCCTTACTATGGATCCCTATATCGTGGGATGAACCCAATGACAAAGCCCACTCAATATGTAACTCAGGACCAATGTATGTTAAGCTGAAGCTGAGTCCATTATTTGTTAATGTGTAGAAAAGACCCGAATACCTATCTGAGCTTGTTAACCTGTTGATTCCTCTCGAATAAGCGTATTTGATGAGAATTAAATAACCTTCAGGCAGTAGGTAAAACAGCAGAACATGCATTACCTAAAATAGGAACAGCTACAGCTGCTGTAACCTATCTAAGTTAGGGTTGTTCCCTTATACTAATAAGGAAAGTCAACTTACTAGACCTAGGAAAGACCACGAGTTTTCTTGTTAGTCTTATCCCAACCTATTGCTTGCTGAAAAGTTCAACCACCGTTCCATATGTAATTTTGAGAGTGGGCAAGTACAGTTGCCCAGTAGGTCTAACCTCAGCCTCCCTTCACAGCTTGTACTAGGTCTGGGCAAGTCTTGTGTAGGTGGGAACATCCCAGAAAAGCTAATACCATGTGTCGTCCATCCAAAGCTCCACTCCACATGTATAGAAGGTAATGATTAGTCATCTAGAAGGGAACCTGAGGAAGTTGAGAGAGCTAAAGGGGAACTAGGAAAAACTTTCTAAGATGAGCTAGAACTAGAACCCTCTCCTTCTCAATCTTTATGATTTTCATTGTGTCAAGGATGGTGACTTGGGCGTCGGAGGGTGCAACTACTAACCAGTTCTTTGTGGTGGTAGGTACTTCTGTTCATATGAACCTCAATCTTTTCTTTGCTTGACTTAGTTAGTCTCTAACCCTTTCCTCAATCGTGTTTGTCTTTGTATAAATCCAACTTTACGACCTGTTACAACTAAGCTCAATCCCACAAAATAGATACAAAAAATTAGCGACAACAGATGCAAAACTCACTCTTTGTAATATTCCTCGTCCTTGACTTTCTTCTTAAGAATATTGGTTCTATAAAATGCCTATATCACACATAATCATACGCCTGCTAACCTGTCAAGAATCACCAATGTTGGTTTTAAATTTTTGGCGACTTTTGTAGCTACAGCCTCGCAAGAAGGTCCATTGGCCACACCCACCTTAAATTCAATATGAAATTTACTAGAATTTAGCGAAATTCTAAAATAGTGCTTAATAGAGCAATTAATTTTAACATGTCAAGAGTATAAGAGTATAGTGACATTGTTTTTTAAAAAAAAAATAGAAAATTTGAATTTTAAAATTTCAACATGGCTAAAAACAAAAATTGAAATCAATATTTTCATAAAGTTATTTTTTTTAGTTAGATTTACGCTGGCTTCCACTTTTAACTGGATTGGAAAACTACTCTAAATAATATAAATTGAAATCCAAATTACTTTTAAAAAACTACAGTGGAATGGTCTAAGATTTTAAATTAGCATCAATTTGAATTGGATTGAAAAACTTCAAACATAATTTCATTGGTTAGTAGTTAAACTATATATACAGTATATATATATAACTCTTCTTATTGTTTTCTTTCTGTTTTTTAATAACTATTAATTAATTAATTTATGTTTTAAAAGATACTTGTATAATTCAAGTAAGGACAAGTCGATTTTGATTTTGTATCCCACTGTATTATAAATAACAAATAACTATGAGTTAATCAATTGTACATATAAATTTATTATTAATAGTATTATTATTATTATTATTTATTTATTTTAGTTTCTGTTTAAGTTTAATATTTTTTTAATTATGAGAATAAGATTAGTTGGAGTGTTGGAGTGATAGGGTTAGAGTGAGAAATTGGATTGGAATGGATTTGATTGAGTGGAACGATAGGTTGGCATGAGATTTTGGGATGTATTGGAATGAAATAATTGGTTGTAATCAGTAGCTAGCATGAACTAGAATTGCTAAGGGCATTTTGGTAATTTATTGAAATGGTCAAAGGTATTTTGATAATTTTATCAGACCTAATGGATTTTATGAGGCTGTTGTGACGGCTAGAGTTGTGAAAGATAATTCTATAAGAGAAATTGTATTAAATTTGCATCTATCCTGATATGATAAGTGTTATTAGTCAATTTTTATCATTATCTCTCCAATTACGTAAATTGTGGTGTACATCAGGCTGAACCTACTGATCTTGAAGACTATAAAGGAGACGACATTCCAATGTGAAAGGACCCCCTGCACATCTTTTCCCTAGATTACCTTATACTTTCGTAGAGTTTAGTAATTCCATAGCTTGTAGTGTTTAGTGATTTTAGTAAGTTTGAAATCCCGTTTAACAAATTAGTTTTGTTTAAAGTAGTTCATCGAACCTAAGGATTGTTCATTCTCTACAATCTAATACAATTGTTTGTTTAAAGTCAGATCCGTCAATAAAATTTTTTTTTTCTCTATATAAATTTTATTTATATTAGAGTGCACACTTGCGCAATCGGAGAACACAATATATTTGTTTTTCTTAAGCAAACATATTTTTGGCACGTTTGGTGGGACCTCTTGCTAGAATCATCATGGTGGAAATGAGATCAACCGCAACATGTAAAAACTCGACTGGCCCTACGGTCGTCGGCAGCATTTCTGATGTGAATGAGAAGAAATCGACTAGCTCTGCAGCCGTTGGTAATGTGAATGAGAATCAGGAGATTGACGAACCTGTCATGGCATCAGATAAGTCCTCAATTGACGATCTTAGATATTAGATCGAAAGTCTGGGGGACCTAGTGCTTAGAATCGAAGAAAAGATTAATGGAGTCGGTCAATCGATTGAACACTCCCAGGGAAATATAACAGAAAGCTTAGTGCGTTTTGAACACTTTATGGAGAACTTGGCCAACTAATGGCTCAATAGACACAGTAACAAGCCCAGCACACGACTGCTTTCATGGTGTATTTACAATATGCCGTTTTGGCCGCTGCTCATGGAGGCCAACAAGTTGTTCCAACTGCTGGTCAAGGACAGAAGGTTCCACCCCTAGCTCAGCTAGATTTCCAGGATCAGTATGGCCATGGAAGGAATGGCCAAGGAGAAATTTATATGGTCGGACTGAATGCCCAAAACGAGAGGAATGATGATATCGCCGATCAAAATGGCAGGCAAAACCAACTTATAAATCTAGAAGCAATTGATCGTTTGGTTGAAGAACAAGTCGGCCCGACGTACAGATGTATTAGCCGACCCATGTATATGAGGCTTTATCTTGAGGCTATTGAATGCATGGAATTGCCATGAAATGTTAGATCTTCTGACTTTACATTATTTTTTTGAGAAGAAAATCAAAGCACCATCGAGCACATCGGCCACTTCACGATTCAATGTGGCAAAGCAGTTACTAATGATTTTTTGAAGTTGAAACTGTTTGCCAACTCCCTTGTTGGTTCAGCTTTTACATGGTTCATCAATCTATCAGGAAATTCCATTCACACATGGCAAGAAATGGAAAAGAAGTTTCATAAGCAGTTCTACATAATTGAACCAGAAGTATCGATGACAAATCTTCCTCGTTTGTATCAAAGAGAAAGTGAAACAGCTGAAAGTTTTTTAGCACGTTTCAAACGAGTCAGAAATCAGTGACATCTGGATGTTCCAGAAAGAGAATTCGTGAAATTGGCCATGAGTGGCTTGAGTTACAAACTCAAGAAAAAGTTTGTTAGAATGGAGTTTCGGGACATATTTGAGTTGGTCACAAGGGCCACTCGGTATGAAGACATTTTGAATGAAGAATATGAGCATAAAAATTCATTAAAAGGAACATATTATAAGGATCCAAATGTGGATATAAATCTAGTAGAATTAGAGGATCATGTGGAGTACAGTACAATTAATGTTGGATTAGCTGAAGTTGTGGCCATATAGCCATACAAATACAGAACCTTAGTCAAGCCATTGGGAACCCAAAAGACATTCTAGTTGGCTAAAAAGACTAAATAAAGAGTGGACGACCTTGAAAGAATGTTTTATTTCGATATTACGAAAGCTGACCAAATATTTGACATGCTTCTGGCCTATAAAGTGATCAAGTTACCTAGCGGCCATAAAATTTCATCTGCTAAGGAGACTAAGAAAAAGTAATACTATAAATGACATCATTCATGGAGCCATGATACAGTAAATTGCATTCAGTTTTGGAACGCTCTTCAAGCGTTAATCGAGAAAGAAACTTTGAAGTTTCCTAAGAAGGGAGGTGAGATCAAGAATGTTGACAGTAACCCTTTTTCTGTGGGCGGTGTGAACAAGACCAAGGCCAATATTTCAAAACTAGCTACCACGGTGGATTTAAGTGTATCAACGAACAACAACAATAAGCAATATGAGAGACCAGAGAACCAAAAGGGAGAAATATTTCATAAGGAAAAGCAGCTATGCACACGCTATAAACATGAAATAAAAGCCAAGAAATAGGTAGAGAAGGGCGTCAAAGATAAGGGGAAGGCCACGCTCAAACCACCACCCGAGAGTTAAGGCCTTTACAACCCTAAGAGAAATTCTAAAGCTAAGTTTGTTTGCATTAGACGTGGCAGTATAATTGATCAAGTGCAGCTAAGACTCAGGTTAGGTAGAGAACAGTGGCATAAGCAATGTCATGAAGATTAGTCAAAATCTAAACTGCGGGATGATCAAGATCGTGCAAAAAGTCAACAAAATCCTATGGGGGTTGAAGCTGATCCTAATTTACAAGTTACCATTTTCCGGGATAATCAACATCGTGTAGTATCTCGGAAAGTTTAAAAGAGTTCCCAGCAACGACACCTTTTTCTTTGACGTATGGCTATGATGTTATTCTCTCTATGGAAGTTACAGTGAAGTCATTAAGGGTGGCCCATTAACATAATCTCTCACAAGTTGATTACATTCAAGCAATGATACAAGAAGCTGAAGAGCTAGACGAGATAAGATTGGCGACTTTAGATCACTTGCATGTACAGAAAAAGACCATGGCCAGAATGTATAACAAATGAGTCGAACATAAGGATTTTGGAGAAGGAGACCTGGTATGGAAGGCTATCTTGCCAATTGGCTCTAAGGATTTCAAATTTGGAAAGTGGTCGCCTAATTGGGAAGGATCGTACGTGTTTTTGAAGTTTGTGGGTAAAAGGGCATATCAATTGCATGACAAAGATGATGGACTAAAACATTCCAACCCAATTAATGGTCGTTTTCTGAAAAAGTATTACCCATCAGGTTGGGATACTCTTAGGGTGGATAAGTAATCGTGTAAATGGTAGCTTGGATAAGGTTGTTGTAGCAATTATAGGCTTGATTAGCCACATTATTTCAAAGTTTATTAATAAAGTTAGTCTGGTTTTGTGTTTTCATGGGTCAATTTTTTAGTCTGGTTTTGTGTTTTCATGGGTCAATTACATGGCAAAAAAAAAAGTATAAATAAAAAATGCATTAAATAGTAGGCTAAAAAGCCATTAAGGATGTTCAGTCAGGAATGAGATCAAATGACCATTACATAATTAAATGAAAGCTAATGACTATGATAGCTAAACAGTAAAGTAAGAAATGATGGAGTTGTTCATAGCACCCCAAAATGCATGACACGCAATTATCGCTGCTTCAGCTTGGACTCTTGCCTCATCTTTATTCTTTGATGCATTGAGAAGATCAACGTATTATTTTTTCTCTTTTGCTGCCTCGTCTATGGTTAGCTAAATGGAACACCACATATATCCATAAATGTCATCAGCTTCGTCTAGTTTGGCCTTCAGTTCTTCTACTAGATGTTCCTGAGCGGTCAATTTAGCTAAAGCCATAGTATATTTTGATGCTTTGGATTGAATTGATGTTTGAAATGAAATCATGGAAGAGCGGTGTGACGCTGTATCAAAGATGTTCTCACAGAATCTATTGAAAGTTGCTAATTCTTCGTCTAAAGAGTTAAGGAATTTTGAAATAGACTTCATACTATTAGGGAAAAATCTAGCGTCAAGGAGTACAACAAGGGACTTGGGATAATTATTTCATACCTCTTCTTCAGTAATGATATCAAATTCTATGCCAACTATCTCTAGAAGGACCTTTTTTACTGCATCAATTTTCTTCTTATCCGTTTGAATTAGCTGAGTGTTTATGACTTGAGCAGATGAGTATTGGTTGAAAAAGCTTTCAAGATAGGCAAATACATGCGGTTCGACAACTCCTGTCATATGAAGCTGAAAGAGAAAGTTGACATTAGAAGGAGATAAATAATGATAAAGTGTAGCATAAAAAAGAAATTTACCTCAGAGTCATTCATTAAAGCAAGTTCACCATCAGGATTTTGAGAAGTAGGATCATGGTCAATGAGAAAATTGTCGACATTAGAGTTAACTTCAGTGTCAGTTATGTCTTCAGTGATAATATGAGAATTAAATTCTGAATTTGGACCGATAGGCATTTCATTTTCAGTCCATGAAGGGCCGATTATAATTACAGGATGGGAGTCAATCTTATGCGATCCATCTTATAATTGAAAGTCAATTAGTAAGATGAGTTGATAAATTTGAGGTTGACAATAAGGTTTAGACGATAACATACCATACTCTTGGTAGCTGAGACTAAAAGAGTCGTGTTGGTGGGATGAGATATGGTCAAATTTTCTTGAGCATGAAAAATGGTGTGGGAAGGAGTCGAGTCGTCTACAATCACAATTCTTAGTGCTAGATTACTGATCTCTGGAATCTGTAAAATTCACGTGTTAGTATTGCTGGAGAAGTTTTTATCAATGTCAGTTGAAGAAAGGTGAACACTTTAGTTTCCGATTTTGATTGGTCTGATAGTAGCTCGGTTGATGAGGATTGACTGGTGATGTTGGTATGGGTTATTGGGGCATGTTGGTCGTCTTTCCTCTTCCTTTTTAGAACAATATTCTTCAGTAGAAAGGCTTGACTCGGAAGTATTATGCGCTACAAACAAGGTATTATGTTAAGTATAAATAAAGAAGGATGAAAGAAAATTCAAAGAAGGACTTACAGGACCAGGTTGATCAGTATTGGAAGGTGTTATCCTCCTCTTCTTGATGGCTTGAGAGATGGTTGTAGTATCATCGTCAAAGTCTGCATACATACATACATACATATATATATATATATATATATATATATATATATATATAAGTCAATCAGTTTTAATGGTGTTTAAGAAAATGAGAAGTGTACTTGAACCTGAATCAGTAGGTAGAGAGGAATTATGGTTGGTTGAACATGCTATTGTTCTAATATCTGGAGTGATACCCATGGATGTTGTCTCGTATGAAAGTTTCACACACTTAGTGATGATTTTAGTGGATGAACAAACATGAGAAACCATGTCTGATGCTGAGTTCATAAAATGGGTGCACGTCTTCATGTTCCACCATAAGTCAAAGTTAAAAGTGGTGTTTGCAAATTTTGTTGAAACTTCAAGCCCAAACAAACGCTGAGATTCTTTATATAAATGAATATATCATTGGAATTCAAATTCATTCTTGATGATGGGACGAGTATAGGTGAAACCATTAAATGAAGATGTTGGAGGAAGAGGTATGGCTTGGTACATCCTAAATTGTCGTGCTACAAAGGACGGTAAATAAACTTCTACACTACATTGGCTATTTTTGTTACTTATCCCATAGTATGATAGGTCTCTACACGCTAGCACGCTATGGAATTTCTCAATAAGGAAATGTTTCAGGACCTTATTCATCATATACTCGTTGAACTTCAGAGGTGATTCCTTTTTTGAAGCACGGGCCAAGAATGTAGTGTTGAACATGGTCGGCTGGTATCCAGTATCTTATGTCAATAGCATTCTTTACAGTAGCATGGCAGTGCAATTGATAGTTCCCTTCGGTATTCCTTCGGTCCATATCGTGGTTCATCTTGTGATTTTAATTATGGTCTAAGGGATGGATTTGATCTTCAAATTCAATTTGAGAATCCATTACAAGCTGTAAAAATTTATAACAAAGTGTTATGAAGAATGGAAGAATTTGGCTAACCAATCTAATTGAAGAATTGAAGCTTTTATTGGATTGGAGCGATTTCTATAAAGTAACTTGTATTGGGGGTTTTAGCTGCAAAAATTCCTTACAAGTTTGAAATTATAGTTGACAGCGAGTATTACTGGATTTTTATAGTCGTAATAGGTTGAAGATGATGCACGGCTTTTTATTCGAAGATGTCATAGCGGAAATTTTTTCGCATGATTTTGGCTTGGCTCTGCAGCGGCTACGTGGTTATTGGTTACTGGATTGAAATTTCTAAATGAGGTTTACACAGAGGGCACGGTAAGTATTTTAAAGTAAATTGCTTATGGAAGCACAGCTTTTGAAAGAATATGACATTATGGATAGCATTTATGGATGTTAATAAGAGGATTGGCTATGAAAAAAAAGGGGCATGAAGCAATTGAAATACATTATTGAAATTTAATGGTGGGCCCACGCAATTATTGAGATGGGCGATAGGTATAAGGGTGATTTCCATTGGTGAATGCAGTATTGAGATATATATGTTATATTTTATATAATATATATTGTTATATTTTATATAATATATATTGTTATATTTTATATAATATATATTGTTATATTTTATTTAATGGTGGCCCAGTTATACCGAGGAAAGACGGAAAGGTTATGGAGTGCACAGTTCGTGTTTTTTGCTATAGATTTTCGAAATGGAGAAGAGTTAATTAAATATTTAATTTTGTTTGGAGGTATGGATTTCCTCACTTATTATTATTATTTTTGATAAGTTGGTAAATTATAATAATAAATGAAGGGGGACAATGTTTAAGTTTAATATTTTTATAAATTATGATAATAAGATTGGTTGGAATGTTGGAGTGATAGGATTGGAGTGATAGATTGGATTGGAATGGGTAATGGGTTGAAATAAGATAGGTTGGAGTGTTGGAGTGACAAATTAGATTGGAATGGATTAGATTGAGTGGAGCGATAGATTGGAATGAGATTTTGGGATGTATTGGAATGAAATAGTTGGTCATAATCAGCAGCTGGCATGAACTAGAGTTGCCAAGGGCATTTTAATAATTTATTGAAATGGCAAGGGGTATTTTGGTAATTTTATCAGACCTTATGGATTTTAAGAGGCTATTGTGACTGCTAGGGTTGTAAAGGATAATTCTATAAGAGAAATTGAATTAAGTTTGTGTCTATTCTGGTATGATAAGTGCTATCAGTCAGTTCTTATTTTTATCTCTCCAATTATGTAAATTATGGTGTATGTTAGGCTAAACCTACTGATCTTGAAAATTATAAGAGGAGACGACATTCCAACATAAAAGGACCCCTTGCTGGCACATTAAATCCCATAGATTACTTTTCTTTCTAATTTTCCTTGTAGCTTCCGTAGAGTTTAGTAATTCTATAACTTGTAGCATTCAGTAATTTTAGTAAGTTTGAAATTCTATTTGACAAACTAGTTTTGTTTAAGGTAATTCATCGAATCTATAGATTGTTCATTCTCTATAATATAATACAGTTGTTTGTTTAGAATTAAATCTTCCAATAAAATTTTATTTTTCTCTATATAAATTATATTTATGTTAGAGTGGCATGCTTGCACAATTAGATAACATAAGATATTTATTTTTCTTAAAGAAAGAGTTTTTTTTTTTGTTTTGAAAAAAAAGAAAAGGTTACTTTGGCAAAAGGAAAAGGAAAAAAAGTTGTATGAGGTTTGGCTTTATTTATTTTGTAGTAACAGATGGCAGACAAGTTTGTAATTGCCCACTGTATATTAAAATAAATGGTTACAATTAAAATAAATGGTCATAAGCCAACCGCCCGTACATGGGAGCAAAGCAATACTTTAATGCCATCTCGTAAAACATTCATCATGTCATTACACATTTTCCATGTCATCATCACCAATTTCTTTGTAACCAAAGGCTACCTTATTTCCTAGATCTCCCCATCTTTTGTAACTGTTTATTCTCTATCATGATATTAAAGATAAAAATAAAGAATGACAATGGTGAATTTGGTTAAATTATTTGAGAAATTTCAGTTCACCATTTATTATTCATTTCGATTAAAATAAGAGGCAAGGGAGAAGATGAAAAAATAAAAATAAAATAAGGGTATAAAGATAAATTTCAGCCCCCACGTAAGAGAGAGAGTAACAGAGCTCAAACGGATGTATGAAATAGGAGGTGTTGGTGATGTTTTGGCACCACCAAGGTCTTACTAAAATAAAGTCAAACCTGAAGGAGAGTGGATGATATTAATCCTAAAATTAAGTAGGTGCATGATTTGAACCTCCGTAATAATCTCACGTGAAACAACGAAATAACCCCTCTAGTTTGAACTTTTTACATATATACCTCTGTTTTTCTGAAATTACAATCAGTCCAACCATGATATTACTACTAATTGGCACTTTTTTAACCTTAACTTGCGAAATAAATCATTTAGAATTAGCATAAAATTGTCAATATTCCCATTAAATATATAAAATTTTGCCAATTTGTCACTAACGGAGAACAAATTTTCATTAAATTTGTCAGTTTACTCTTCCTTCAAATTTTACTAAACATATTATTTAATACATCAAGGCTAAATTTCTAAAAATGGTTGCGTGGTGAGCTGTTAATGTCATTACATTGTTGGCACCTAAATTGAAATAAAATTGATTTAAGGAAGTAAAAAATGCAAAAAAGTGTAATATGGAGGGGGACTGTCTTGAAATTTACACTAATCTAAAAATCTTATTAGTTAATCTAAATTTATGTATGTATGTATATATATTATTAAGCATCAAATTAGCAATTGATTACGTGACATATTTTCCCAGTTTCCTTCTTTATATTATTCTTCAGTAATATTCTTTGTATTTACTTCTTTATTTATTTATTTTTCCTTACGTAGAGTTCCAGTAGTCTTAGGGTCCGTTTGAAACTGCTTATGTAAATAGTGCTTTTTTCAAAAGTACTTTTTATTTAAGCACTTTAGTTAAAAAGCGCTTTAATAATAAAGCAGTTCGTGTTTGGTGGAAAACTATAAAAAAGTACTTTAAAAATATTTCACAGTCTTTAAAAAAGCACTTTTTTAGAAAAGCAAAAAAAGCACTTAAAGTGTTTTTTTTATAAAAAAAAAAATACTTTATAATTTTTTTGCCAAACATATTTCAAACTGCTTTTTTTATGAGAAAAACACTTTTTCATTCAAAAAAAGCAGTTCCAAACGGGCTCTCAGTATGTATGTGTGTAATCATATCTCAATTCAATATACAAGTTATTATTCATTCCAAATTATATATATATATATATATATATATATATATATATATATATATATGTACAGTATACGTACGAGGGGTATTAACCTGGTGAAGAACAGCGAGGAGAGTAAGCTTGTCTCCAGGGTTCAGTGCTAAACCACGCAATATCCACCTCATAGAATGTAGAGTGCTCGAATCAATTTTTTTGGATGCATCGTAGATCACGACCTTCTTTTGTACCTCCATGGAAGAAATTCTCATCACTACTGGTCTCTCAGCTTATTTAAAATGTGTGTAAATAATTTAGAGAGAATATCAAATCAAGAAACCAGTAGCAAGAAAATTAGTCATAAGTCATTTAAAAGAAAATTTAGTGAAAAATTTAATTTTTGTAACTAGAGTAAAATATTCATAATATGTAGAAATAAATTAATTTATATGGCTAGTTCAAAAAGCTAATTATTTACATATATAGAGAGATCAAAATTAAATATACCTGAATTTCCTTGCTAGTTTTAAGATTACCATATTCACATATCTATCTATACATATCTAAAGAAGAATGTTAGAAAGAACAAGGACTAGTCAATGGGGATGGCAGTCTGGACGAAAATGTAAAAGGGATATTCTGATATCCAAAGCCCCTATAATGGCGAAACATTTTTTATGTCATATATTTTCATTGGATGTTTGACACGCAATTATTAATCTAATTCATCAATAACACGGGTCAAGCAAATAATGTAAATGACATAATCTGATTTGACGTTATATTTGAAGTTTCTCATATGAGTGGAGGTATAATTATACCGTCTATTTGTGCATCACTGCTACAAAAACGTATAAATTAAAATAATGTAACGTAAGTATATATAAAGTATTTTGATCCCAAAACTACCAATAGATTTGATAAACCTTTTTCACAAATAATTCCAACCATTAAATTGGAATAATCGAACAGTACATAATTACTTTGATTTAATATAAAATATAAATTTGAAGAATAATATAAACAGAAAAGCAGACAAACATATATATATATATATATATATTTTTTATAAATATATAATTACGCTGGACGACAACAGCCCCATCCCCCCCCCCCTTTTTTTTTTTAGCTTTTACCTTTTTTTTTGTATTTTTTGTTTTTCATTTTTTTATATGCTTTTTGTATTTTTTTATACTGTTTTTTATTTTTTATATTTTTTTTTCTATTTTTCTATGCTTCTTATATATTTTATACATTTTTTTTATTTTTTATACTTTTTTTTGTATATTTATATTTCATATATATATATATGAAAAAAAATAAAAACAAAAAGAAAAAAACAAAACAAAAAATGAGGGAATTAGGCTATTATCGCCCAGCATAAGGTGAGCGACGGGAATGCTATTTATCACTTTAGTTCGTTGATTACTTTCTACAGTTCTTAATTTTTTGATTTTCAATATCTTGTCTTTCATATTTATACAGTTAATTAAGTAATCTAATTAACTACAACAAGCTCCAATTAACATTAATTAATCCTTAAATTATGTAAGTTATACAAGCTTTGAGAAACAAATGAAAACAAAAATATTATCAAACTGACCTTAAATATCAGGCTTTGGGTGCGGTTTACCAAGACTTTTCCCGTATCGGAATATTCAACTCCGAACAAACCAATTGAACGATATCGGCAGTTATAGAACCGAATGACACACAGTTTAAGGTCACAGCCATTGTAAACCTGTTTTCTACATCACAAAGCCCAGTCCATCCACCCATTCCTGAGTGTCCAAAGCCAATAGGTGAACCCTCCTTTGAAGTGTACCTCTTAAACCCAAGCCCATATTTCTTGGGATAAACTAAATTCCCATATTCTCCCACCCCCCAAAAAAGCATCAAAAATTCTAGAGTTTCTAAATATATTACTCGTAGGATTAATCATTGAAATGCTGTGACTATTCCTGGTACCAGTGTCATCATAATTATCACTGCTGATGTTTCTACTGTGACTACCACTCTCAAAATCTTCACTGTTATTTTGATTTTTCCATGAGGAAATTTAGGGATGTGGGATGGTTACCAAGTTGTCGTTTTGAGGAAGAGGAATGCAGAGGTGGAACCACACCGCCATCAACTAAGGCGGCATAGTAACGTGCCACTGCACAGGCCGAGCAGTTTCCACTAGCGGAAGGTATGATAGCACGACGAAAGTTTAGCTTGTTGAGCACAGCAGTTAGTGTTGTTGCAAGTTGGAAAATGTTGCCTGGCTGGAAGGTAGAGGGCAGCTCAGTTTGACTGCTCATCCCAGAAAGCTTGTTCAGATAATCTGTATTTAGTGTGAGGGTTGCAAGTCGATTTTCCACACCTGAAGAGGAACCATAAAGCCCAGCTCCGTAATAGTCAAATAACAATTTTCCCTACAGAGTTAGGTATAACACTACATAAATTAAATTATTGAATTCCACCAAGGAAATGTGGATGCACAGTTTGTATCCCCAGTGAACCAAGAACTTTCAGCACACTTGCCTGGAGGAATTCCAACATATAGCTCGCCTTCAATTTGGAGAGGGTAAATGAATGCCTCTTCTAGAATCTCCTGAAACTTTTTTCCAGATGCATGCTGTTGAATCCAAACTAGCAATTAGAATACGCGAAAAATAGCAGGGTTAAGAACAAATGGGAAGTGGCTAACATAATAAGGTACCTTAGTGTGGTGAAACAGAGAAATTTCATTGTCTAATGTGCAGGTTCACACTTGATGCACTTCTATAATAAGTAACTCTAATTAGGCTATAACATAATAGAGGATGTAGGTGAATGTTGCATTGAAGTAAATACTACAATCTTCAGCCTTAAGACAACAATCACTATGAGTTCATCAAAGTGAGTACCTATCAAAGCCTATATAAGATCCAAGTTTCAAATACAAGCAAAGGGAAAACAAAATATCCCAAGTTGCCTACCACCTTCCCTTCCTGTGGCAAAATGAAAATTTCCTATAAATGGTTTTCTTTCATTATTTCCTATTCTAATCCTTTCAACTTTTTGACTACGAGATCCAATTAAGTATAGAGTTTTGATAATTTGACACTAATTTTGATTATGCAAAACAATTTTACCTCAATAGTTCCACCACATATGTAGCCAAAAGATAGCTAGTGATACAATTGCAACTGGCCAGGTTCAGTCTCAAGCGCTGATGTTGCAATGTGATTCAAACATTTATCCCAATCAGACAGTTGATCTTGGTTTTCTTTAAGAACGTCTGCCATGGCATTGTGAAGACCGGATGTATGATTAAGCAAATGATGGACCTTAAACAAGAATGAAAAAAAAAAATTAGGGATGATATTCACAGCAATACAATAAATAATCATCAACTCCAGGGGATATTGGATTAAAATCATCAGGTCTTTATAAAGAAATTAAAACCTTTACGAGATCCTTCCCATTTGATCCAAATTCTGGCCATATACTTGCAACCATTTCATCAAGCTTCAATTTTCTGCACAATAGGCATTAAGACCACAACTCAACAAAACAGATTAAAAAACACGGAAAAGAAGATACTATTTACACACCCATTGTCAACCAGCCAATGCAATATCCCTGAAGTCACGGCCTTTGTTGCAGAAAAAACTGGAAATAAGTTGTCAGGCTGAACCGGACGAGGATCATTTTCACCAAGCACTCCGGCAGAGGTGTCAATGATAACCTCTCCATCCTTGTAGGCACATACCTCTTTTAATAAAAGAAAATTCAGAATTTGATTAAAAAAAAAAAAAAAACTATTATGAGGAGTGATGTAGAATACACAGTTAAGTCTGTTTTTCGCATATAACAAATGGGGATACTTGGATCAAACTTCTTTCTAATTCTTCAGTTTCTTTTACCATTACAAGTACATTTATTTTATAATAATTTTTGATAACCTAGTTAACCTGACAAAAGGGTATTATCTAATGAGACTCAATCTTAAAATCAGCAGAACAGCTAGCAACATAGTAACACTAATTTCCATCATCTAAGGAAACAGAGAATAGCAAACACATGGCTTATTACAATGAAACTTAAAACTAGTCCATGTAAGGGGGGAAAGTAATAAAAATAATTAAAAATTCAGATATTGTCATCCAGCATTCAGTATTCATAACAGTGCACACCTGGATTCCAAGTACTTTACGGTTATCCCTTAGCTCAAATAAGAGCTTCCTCAGCTTGGCCTCCACATCAGAGTGGACAGGGGAATCATAAATCCACCTATCATTATCCATTCGGTCTCCAGTTTGTTTCTGATAAGGTTAATTTCAGTTCAATCAGAAGCAAACAAGAAAAATAGTAGTGAAATTTGACCAAAAAAAAAAAGTTATATGAACCTGCATAATTCGTTCAGTTGATCAAGTCGAAATTAAATTCACCAAATGATAATAGAAATTGCATGTTCAATTTGAGATTTTAAATTTTCTTTTTTTAAAAAATAAAATTTAATTCTGGAAATGAAGTCATATACAACTGTAAATTACCAGAGAGCCGGATAGTCCCGAATAGCATCTGGAAAGGAGTGGCTAAAGAGTCCGCTTTTTCTTTCAACATCTAATTCTAACTAGTCAACCATAAAATAAAATAAATTTAAACTAATAAATAAATCAAGTTTATCATCGCGTTGATTTTTCCTACTCATTGGTCAAAATTTAGCAGCTCTGCGCATGTTAACTTGTCATGTCCCACCCACCAAAGGAAAGTATACATCAAGGAGTTTTTCAGTCATTTGCTGTCTTGTTTGTGTGAATGAGTTTCGAAGCCACGGAAGGTCTGAGGTTAGACAAGAGGAGGGAAGTTCTTCAAGCAGGTCGGTTTCATGGAGTAGTCCAAATGAGAGGTGGAACAAAGTTAATGTGTATGCTGCCTTCAAAGACGGCCTAGCTGCGGTGGTCTTGATTGTTCGAGATAGTCGAGCGACTGGCGTCTTCTTCTTTCCTTTTCCTTGCATCACGGCTAGGTTCATGGACGAGCTCACCTGCTTGGAACAGGGCTGGGTTGGTCGATTTTGAGCCCAAAATCTAATCGAACCGGTTTTTTTTCTTTTTCTTTTTTTTTTTTTTTACAAATTTCAAATCGAATACGTCTAATCCGAACCAATCCAACCTATTGAAATAATAATGATCGTTTCTTTCTGACTGCTCGAGCTATTCGGATTGAGCCTAAAATTGGATCCAAATGAAAAAATTATTTATTTTCCAATTTAAATATTCAAAATATGGATTCAAATTCATCAGGTTAAAAATACATCTGTTCAGGACCTAAACTCTGTACTTATTAAAATTTATATTAAAAGAAAAAGCCCTCGAATTGTTTAAAATTTGTATACAAGGAAGGTTGATTTATTTTATATTAAAAAACTCATATTTTGAAAATATTAATTCAACATTTAAATTTGATACAAATTAATAATAATATATTAAAACACTTAATTTATTAGTCATGCAAAAATCACTTTAATTATTAATTATGCAAATCATAAAAGCAAAAATAAATATATTACAGTAATCTAAAATAAAAATATTAAAAATTTAATAATATAGTAATCCAAAATAAGAATATTAAAATTTAATAATACAGTCATTCAAAATAAAAATATTAAAAACTTAATATTACAGTTATTTAAATTTTAAAGTTCTCCTAAAAGTAAAAATAATAAAACAATAAAATAAGACAAAGTGGACTCACAACCAAATCCGTCTTCCTAAAACTAATAAAACAAACAAACAAAAAGACAAAATAGACTCTGAATCAAATTTGCCTTCCATAATTAGACTTCATTTTCTTTAGAAGATAAATTCCTATAACAAAATACTATATATAATTAGGAAGAAAAAAAGTATTATATTTAGCAAATATTAAACAATAACATTACCTTAAAACTTGAAAAATTAATGAGTGATATTGGTCTTAACCGATTTTTTATTTGAGTTTCTTATTGTTGTTTCATAAAGCTCTACAAAAAAATAAAATAAAAAAATTAATAGTAAATTTGAAAAAATAAATATAATTAAATGTTGAATACAATTAGTATTATTATTTGCATCTAAGTTGTCATAATATTTCATATCTTTCATGTAGAATCTATCCATATTTGGAGAAGTTTTGAGCCGATTTTAAATACATACTAATGTCTCTACCATCCTAAGAGTAAGAGAACTACAAAATAAATCAAGAAGTCTTCCTTCAGTACTAAATGCTCTCTCAAAAGTAACAGTAGACATTTGAATTGCAAATATATATATGGCTAGTTTGGACAATGTACGATACTTATTTCCATTAACCCTCCACCAATTAAAGATATCAAAATCCTCATTCTTTATATCTTCACTAGGTTCCAATAAGTATCTTTCCACATTTTTTTTTATCTCAATACACTCTTTTGCTGCCCTTTTTTTCTTAAACCCAAAGCAAAATCCGAAGAAGAATTGGAAGTTGAAACAGTACTAGAAGAAAAACTTAAAGCATTTGAATTCACATCACTTTCAAAAGCTACTTGACCACCTACATAACAATCATAAATACAAATCAAATCACTTTTGAAAATCTTGGTCATATTGCCAGCAACCTCCTCATCTTGATAAATAAACCTCAAACAATGTTCAATATAATCTAATTTGTATCTTGGATCAAGTATAGACATATGGTTAATGTTTTTCAACTTCCCCCAATACTTATCAAACTCTTTTAGTATCTTAGTGGTAATTTCACTCAAAAGAGAATCACTACTTAAAATCCAAAGTCACATTATAGAAATCACGAAGAAACATTACAAAGATAAATGCATTTTTTCCATCAAAACTTGATGGAGCTCCACCCTTTAACCTACCATCATCAGCTTTCCAAAAGTAACTTAAATAATGTTCATCTTCGTCATCTAACCTTTCAAATGCTTTTTGGAATTTCAAAACAGATTTCAATATTAAATATGTGGAATTCCACATAGTTGGAATATTTAAAAATACAATAGATTTGCACTCAATCTTTTCATGACTTGCACATTCTTTAAATTTTTATAGCCTAGAAGAAGAAGATTTAACATACTTACTAATAATTGATTCATATGCCTCCTTCAACTCCTCAAATACAGTCAAATTGATTATATGTGCACAACATCTTATGTGCAAGTACTTACAATCCAAAATGTATCCATTATTATCTAAATTATTCACTTCTTTAAAAGATAAGAAATAGCAACACTATTTTTGAATGCATTGTCAACTGTGATAGTAAATATACTTTGAATTCTCCATTCATGCAAACAACAATCAATAACTTTGGCAATGGTATCTCCCTTATGATTAAAAAGTATACAAAAATTTAAAATTCATTTTTGAAGCATCCAATTGGAATCAATATAGTGGCCAATGAGAGATATATAGCTAATATTTTGAATTGAAGTTCAAGTATCGGTGGTTAGAGAAACCCTTTGACAATCAATACTAAACATCCTTTCCAATTCCAATTTCTCATCCAAATATAATTGATATACATCTTTAACAATGATCCTATATGATAGAGGATCAAATTTAAGACATGTGACACTACAAAAGTGTCTAAATCCACGACCTTCAACAAAGCTAAACGATGGTTCATCTAATATAATCATCTTAGCACATGCAAGTCTGCATGCTTCCTTATTAAAGTTGTCTATTGCTAGAAGATTGCTCCCACCACTCTCATTTTGATTTTCCAAAACCAATATTTTGTCTATTATCATCCACTATACAAGGATACTTCTTACATTGATTTGTAAAATGATTTTCTCAAAGTGCTAGTCACACACCTCTTAGTGTCACATGCATAATCCTTCCAATAATAATTGCATGTACACCTAAGGTAATTTGAATCTGAATTTTTCACTCTTGTAAAGTGATCCCACGCATTGGAAGTTGTTCTCAAAGGTTTTCTCATTCCTAATTTTGATGGACATGGAGGAAGAGATGTTTCTAAAATTGATGTGGATTAGGTTTCATTAGTAGCCTGATTGTCACTTTGATCATATGTATCATTCATAACACTAATTTGGTTTTCTTGTTTGGTTGGTAAATCTCATGCTTTGTTTCAATTGGGATTTCATTAACATGTTTGTTCTAACATTAAAGAAAGCTTGAGCTTTTTGAAAGGTTATGTTTTGGTATAACATATAATGATTTCCATTTTGTTAGTTTTGATAAGACAAATTTTAAAGAGATGTATTTTCGTAAAGTTTCTAGAGGAAAAAATATGCAAATATAGTCTTAGCCAGTTTTAGAGGTTAGCTTTTCTTTTCCTTTATTTGATATGTAATCTTAAGGTTTACATTCCATAATATTTATTGGGAAATTGGAGCAGCATTTTTCAGTTAGATGAAGAAAAAAATAAAAGTGGTAGGGTAGACCATCTGTTTATAAAGTAGTGTTAAGACAATGCCTATTTGCTTTGATTGGAAAACCAATAATGAATAAAATATGAATCATAAATTTCAAATAATTCATACATAAATAAATTTTCATTCTTTCCTACATAGACCAATCTATAGTGAGTACAAAGCTATGATCTTGACCATGAATTTTTTTTTTAAAAAAATGTTCAAAGTGATATACTTTTCCTCTTTTCATATTTAATCTTTCATCTCTTACTCTCCTTTGTGGTTTATAGATATGTGATTGTGTTTTGGTTTCCACAAAAGACTTAGGCTTTTATTATTAAGATTTAGGTTGGCTTTGCCTTTAATGAAAATAGTTAATCTTTTATAAATATTTATAACTAATTTTATTTTTTAATTTAACTTTTCAAAAATTATTTTTTTACATATTTAATAATGTTAAGGACGGGCAATAACCTTCCTTAAACGTTGTGAAAAATGATTTTAGTATTTAATAACTTTTGGTGACGATTATATTGCAACTGTTGCCAAACATTAATAATCAAATAATAAAATAATGTTTTGATAAAAGTCAAATGATGATTGTGGCCAAAACCTTACCATTTTGGTGACAATTACATTATGGATGCTTGACTGTCAGCAAAAAGGTATTGCGACAGGTATTGCCTATTGCCCAATCTTGTTTTACTAGTAATGAAAAAAGGTTTGTTATTGTACCTGTATTAACCATACCTAATGAAAATGATAAGTTCATTATTTTGAGTGACGCATTGGGAATCGGTGTTGGATACATGTTGATGTAGGAAGGAAAAGTGGTGGCCTATGCATTACAACAGCTAAAGCTATAAAAATGAAACTATCCTACACATAATGTAAAGTTAGCAACGATCGAGACATTATCTCTATGAAGTGAAGTGCAAGATCTTCACCAATCATAAGATTTTGAAGTACTTATTTATGTAAAAAGAGCTAAACATGAAGCAAAAAAGATGGTTGGAATCGGTCAAGGATTATGACCACGTGATTGACTATTATCCTGAAAAAACTAACTTTATAATGGATGCGTTGAGCAAAAAGTATGCTAGTTTTAGTGCAAATCTTATCACTAAGCAAAGGCAAATCTTAGAAGACTTACGGAAGTTGGACATTGAAGTGATCATTGAACAACATCTGAAGATCCTAGCTACGCTTAAAGTGCAACCTGCCATCATCAAGAGAATCAAAGTGACATAAAGTTAAGACGCTAACATGATTAAGATAAAAGATGAAGTACCTGAAGGGAAAAAGTCGTAGTTCGATATATGTGGATATGATGTCTTAAGGTTTGAATATTATCTTTGTGTACCCAATGATCAAGACGTGAAGAAGAAAGTAATGACTAAAGCTTATTGTATATCATACTCTGTGCACTCCAGAAACACAAAAATGTTTAAAAACTTAAGGGATGTGTTTTTTTGAACGAACATGCGAAGAGAAATTGCACACTTTGTTGAGTAATATTTAACTTGTCAACAAGTTACGGCAGAACATTAAAAATCCTTTGGTTTGCTAAAGCCATTATTAGTTCCTGTTTATATGGAAGTAGATCACAATTGGACATTATGGTTGGGTTACCCCAAATGTTATGAGGTTTAAGCATTGTGTGGGTAATAGTAGATAGACTTATAAAACTTGCATATTTCTTACCTATAAAGATAACTTATTCACTAGATCAGTTGGCTAAGCTCTTTTTTACTGAGATTATGAGATTGTATGGAGTTTTTCGTGTCTGATAAATACCTCTGTTTCACATTAATATTTTGGAAAAGCTTGTATGGAGCTATGAGAACAAAATTAAAGTTCAATACAATATTTCGTCCACAAATATATGGATAATCCGAGAGGACAATTCAAGCATTAAAGGACATGTTGAGAGCTTGTATGTTAGAATTAAATAATTCATGGAAAGTACATTTGCCACTTGTGGAGCTTACATTCAAATGTTGGAAGACATATTGAGAGCTAGCATACGATTATTAGCATAACACCATATAAAGCCTTGTATGGGAGGAAATGTAGATCCCTTATGTATTGGGATAAAGTGAACGAGTAAAAGCTTGATGGACCCAAGATTTTATAATATATGTAAGAGGTTGTTACAAATATTAGAGAAAATATTAAAACTGTATAAGATTGACAAAAGAGTTATACCGACAATCGATTTAAAGAATTGGAGTTTACGGATGGAGATAAGGTGCTTCAAGAGATAACACCTTTGAACGCCATAATGATCTTTGGAAGGAAGGGAAAGTTAAATCTATGTTACATCAGACCCTTCAAGATCCTTGAAAGAATTTAAAATTTAGCTTATTAGTTGGCTTTGCCACCCAATCTCTCAAAAATTTATAGCATGTTTCACGTCTTAATTTTGAAGAAGTATATTTTTTACCCTTTACACGTACTTAATACTAACCCATTTGAGATTTCAGAAGACTTGCCTTACGATCAACAACCTAAGAAAACTGTAGGTCGTGAGAAAAATTACTTTGAATGAAGAGTATTAGTTTTACGAAAGTACATTAGAAGAATCACTTAGTAAGGGAAACCACTTGGGAACACAAAGAAGAGATGATGATAAAATATTCTCATATATTCAACTAATAGTAGAAGCTTTTGTTTATTTAGATTAATTGTTTTAATTTAGTTTGGCTGAATATTTAATATTTCTAAATTTTGAGGATGAAATTCTTTTAAATGATGGATAGTTATAAGACCATGGACTTTGTTTAGATTTAAAACCCTAATCGTTAATCAATTACCATTAAGAAATATTATAAATTTTGATTCTACTAGTTTTAGCTTAAACCAATTTTTATTAAAAACATTTAAGGTTTTTGGATCACTGTAAATCTTATGTGATAGTTTGGATTTGTTGGCAGTAATTAAATACTTATTGAACTCTTAAAATTATGAGAAAATGACAGGTTGTAGGAGACATCTAATGGTTTTAATGCATTTAGATTCAAGTCATTTGACTAAGAATTGAGTTAATTATTAATTTTGTAAATAATTTATTGTATATTTATTATGAATATATGTGGGCTATTATGTATTGAATAATGTGAATTGTCTTGAGCCATTAATTTTTTAACTATGTGATATGATGATTACGAAATTAAGTGGCACATGCATGATTCTTGTCAAGAGTTAGACTAGGCAATTTAAGTGATTGTTTAGTAACTAATGTATGCATAAATATAGTTTATGTACGACAGTTTATAAACAGTACATTACATTAATTGGTAAATTGAAAAGCAATATTTATATGTATGTATTAAGTCACAACGAAAAGTGTAAACTAAAATGAGAATAAGATGTTTACATGGGTAAACTAAAGTGAGAATGAGATGCATGCTTCCTTTTGTTTGAATGTGTTGGGGTTGAAATATGTTGTGCGGCCCAATGCATGTGAAGGTCCGATGTGGCTAAGGCCTTTCTGAATATGGGTTGGTCCTTCCGAATATATTTATAAAAACTAATGTAGATCCATCCAGGTATGGGCTGGACGGTATTTCAGGATATGAACTTTTGCCCAAATGTGCTAAGTATACACATAGGTGCCTTCGGATACAAACTTTGATATAAACATGCTAAATGTCCCTCCAAATACGAGCCATAACCTACATTTGCAGTGTTCACTTTGATAGGTGTTTTCGAATACAAGCTTTGACCCAAATATGCTAAGTGTTCACTTTGACAAATCCATCCGGATAAAATTGGGTGTATTTGTACAATACTTTGGATATTCTTTTTAAGTTCTTTGCTAGATGAAGTTGAGTCAGAACGTCTCCTTAGTGGGGAAGGTCCATTAAATCACAAATCAAACAATACAACACCAAAGACAGAGCAGAATAATAGCACTTTAAGTATAAAATTCCAATACAATCAAAATAGAGTACATATATAGCAAAATAACTCAACGTGAAAACAGGATAATATTTCAACAAATCTAGCAAGATAACTATAATAGTATTTCTCTCAAGCTTCTCTCAAGCTTAACAAAGTAACAAATGTATGAGAAGAAGACCCATTTGTGAGAAGTGGTTTATGAGAGTAAAAAGTTATAACACTTGCAAGCCACAATTTTAGCACAAAAATAAAATATGGTGTTTTATACAACAAACAAAAGAGATTAGGACTTTCAAATATAGTGACTCAGAGGCTCACAACCAAAATTATAAAAAAAAAAATAGAGCTCATTGTTTCCCCCTTTTACAAAAACAAGCTCCAATAGTAGCATGGAAGAGAGAAAATGAACATAATTTTCTTGTAAAAAATTAATAGCTAGTTTTGGCTGGAAGTAAGAGATCTTACGTAGTCTAGAAGCTCTACATACAAACATTTGAAAATGATTAAAACACTTTAATCAAACCGGATCTATAAGAAAACATACATAAATCTCTTTGTAAAATACAATAAAAATGAGATCTAGACATTCCTCTAAAATGGATCTCTTGAATAACCAATATGAGACACTTTTAGTGGAACAAAGTGGGTTAGATCTCATAAAAAATATTTCTTTCTCTAGATCTAGCCATTAGACAATTTTGAAAAAGACATTTTACTGAAAAGAGACGCATGAAAACCAAGATCTAAAGGGAAAACAACAGGATCTAAAGGAAACAAATGAGATCTTAAAAAAACAACAAGACATGAGAAAAACCAACTAGATCTGGATTTTTTTCTTACCACCTTATAGGAAAAATAAGATATTTGACAACACCAAATTTTTTCCACTAGATCTAGCCTATGACACCGTTGGATAGACATTTTCTTGCAAAAAAAGATTAAACTTTCTTTAAAAATATCATGTAAAAACCCTTTTTTGTCTTTCCACTTTTACAAGAAAAGATAATAAAACAAAAGAACCCTTTTTGCCTTACTATATGCTCATTTTAAACAAGAAAATCGCCTCCCCCAAACCACCACACATGTGGGTTTTTATAGGGGAGGAGCAAAAGTAACCAAAGGCATAATCTTTCTTTTAAATATTAAAACCGTACTAAAAACAACAAAATAAAATAAGAAAACTCCATAAATGATAAAAAATTCTTTCTCCTCCAGGGCAAAAGCAAGTTTCTTGCTCTTTTGGAGATAAAGCGCCATGAAAAAGGTTTTTTGGTGTCCTTTTTTAGGGATGAGATCCAAATATTATTAATAGTTAAGAGTTGCCAAATAAAGCTCTTAAATGGGAGGTTTGGACGATTCTCTTTGATTTTTAGTATAAATAGTGTGTTGGTGGTTTTTGATTATAGATAATAGATAGAAAGAAGGGTGGAGAGAAGAGAGAAGATGGAGAGAGAGAGATGAGTGGAAAATAAGACTAAGAGGGGTTTTTTTGAATATATAAAAGGTACTTGAATGATATGTGAAGTATAAAGGTAAGTGAGTGACAATTAGACAAAAATCTGAGGGTTTGACCAAGTCAAACACATGAAACTAAAGGACAAGTGAGATTCCTGATGAAGTTGATGAACTGGTGAGCCTCCAGATGAAGCCTTTTGTAAGGGTCTCCAAATGAAGTTTTCTTGAGGGAATCTCAAGATGAAAGAGAAAAGGAAATGCAAAAGGTGACAAGACAGTTTTTTTTTTGAGTGGGTGAAGTGTTTATTTTGTAGGAGAAGTTTTGCTTTAAAATATTAAAAACACTTGGAATTTTTTAATAAACTAACATTTTAATAAAGGAATTTAAAAAATTTATAAACTTTTTCATCCTTCTCACTTGGGTCAAAATTCAAATAAATAGTGGGTTTAATTTTGTCAAAAGCCCCACTAATATATGGGTAAAATACTAACTTATAGAAAAAATCTCAAATATACTTATGTTGAAACCCAACCAAATAAATAATAAAATAAGCTTGCACTTTATCAATTTTGGGGTTTGATTTAATTTATGGGTATTTACCCTAAATGCCCACATGACCAATAATTTGGCCTGAAATACCCATACATTCATAATTATGTTAAAAATACCCTTTTTTTACCAAAAACACCCTTATTTTAAATTTTAATTTACGAGTGCTCTTCCTTCTACCCACGATCTCTTTCTACAGATAGTTGTTTTCTCACGCTTTCTTCGATATTCTTCTTCTTCTTCTTCTATCAACTGCCAATATTCCAAATGGCTCCCAAGAGGAAAACACTGCAATGAAGAAAACCAATACAAAAAAATACAAAAAAATCACGAGAGGAACAATACAGATTTGAGAGGAGGAAAACGACCTCCTCTGTGCGAGAAGAGAGCTCTGAGTCACCTCCACCGCAAGAATCAATTGTTGATAAGAGCCCATTAAAGTTCCATCGTTACCATTCCTCAACCTCAAATCCCCAAAAGGTAAGACCTTAATCATTTTTGGGTTTGTAGTCGCTTTGATTTGTACTCATTTTGGGTTATGGTTATATATTGGTCAAGAGAAGATTCTGATTCATTTTATTAAAATTATTTATTTGAATTAGTTGAATTGTTATTGAATTTTCTCGTGATTTTAATACTTGGATTACAACTATATGAGATTAAATGCAAATGGCAAACCGTAAATGGTTTGAATAATGTATAGATGCTATCGCTATTGCTCCTTGCTGGTTCTAGTTCATTTATATTGAGGGCATATGTTTTGAGAAGTGTTATTTACCATGGGATTAACACATTGACTATCCTAATGTAAATATATGTATTATATATAGATTTTCAGCTTTTGAAAAGCGCTATGATCAATTTATCTTCAATAATTTTATATTTTCTGCTACTTGTCTTGTAGAAGTATATATGGGAATGAGAAGTTGTTACTTTACATTGTTTGATTACTTAGATTTTATGTTAAAAAATGTTCATCCAATTTGATAGTTTCTATCTTGTTGCTCTATTTGTTTGTTAATCCTTTTCTTGAGCCTTGTGTTTTTAATAATTTAGTATGGATGTATTTGTGTATAAAAATGTGTCTGAAAAATTGCAAAGAAAATTTGAATGCTATTGTTTCTCATTGTCATAAGTGTAAACTATCAAAATGGGGGCTTACTTAATGGTTGGTGGCAGTCTCACACCATGGAAGTCTCGCCACCGATGATAGTCTCGCCACTGATGATGAGTCTCGCCACCGTTGCAGTAAAAACATATTCAATGAAGCTTACTTTCCAATTAGTGGCGAGACTTGCCAGATGGTAGTGAGTAACTAGCCCCCATTGAATATGGACTGTCAGATTTACTCGCCACTTTGTGGCGAGACTCACTACAAGGTAGTGAGTTACCCAAGCTTTATGTGATCACTGAAAATTTACTCGCCACCATGGGGTGAGACTCGTCACTAAGTGGCGAGTAAGTAGCTTACTCGCCACCAGTTTACACTTACTCACCATCAGTTTACATTTACTCGCCACCAGGTGGCGAGTAAGTGTAATTTTAGTATATTTTTTGTTTTAACTTTTTTCATACTTATTATAAATTTCTATATTAATAATTTTAAATTTAAGAATACATGTTGATGTAATTATATATTTTGTTAAATTTATTTATTTATCTTTTACATAATGCAACAATGTTTATATATAGGTACGACAACTTAGGAATTTCATTGTACCTGTGAAACAACACGGAATCAGACAGAAGGTGACAAATTTGGCTAATTTGACTATTGTAATCGATTTAATAAAAAGGAAGCTTGGTGCCAAAGGTATTGAGAAGTTTAAGGATACATGTTTTGGAGTTTTTTTGGATATGCAGTCCATGATATTTTGCAGCGGCTTTGTTCACCATTTAATGGTACGTCAAATTGAATGTTCGACCCCAATGCATTGAGTTTAACTTTAGAGGGATCGGTGCAAGGTTTGATCGACATACATTTGCAGTTGTTAGTGGATTGAACTGTGGCACACTACCACCTATTGGTGAAATGCTTGGACTTACTGATCGATTATGGAACAAGTATTTTGGGAGTATAGGCACAATCAGCGCAAAGGATATGATAACTAAGTTTGAGGAGTACCCATTTGTCGAGTCTGAGGTTGACGATAATGTCTCCATCTGCATGTTCTACCTTCTTGAGATTGTTTTCTTAAGTGGTGAAAAGAGAAGACCAATTAATAATGAAAACTTAAAGATCATGCGAATAAAAGTCGAGAAGTATCCTTGGGGAATATGTCTTTCAAGTTGACAATTGAAAAATTAGTAAAGGCATCTCAATGTAACAACAATTCAAACACATATACTCTATACGGTTTCCCTTTGGCATTTCAGGTAACATTTTTATTTATATGTTGTACATTATGTACTTAACGCTTTGTGAATATTTGTTTATAAATTATAATGTGTTAATATGTTAACATAAAATTTATTTTCTATAAGATTTGGGGCTTTGAAACTATCCCAATGCCTATCATTCCGGGTTACTGAGATCACTTTCCGGTCGATTTCCCGAATCTTAGCTTGAAGTTCCCATCAACAATGTTGTTTGAAACTCTTCAACTAAGTTATTTGAGAAAGAGAATGTAAGTTTATATAGTTTATTTATTTACGCTTTTAAGCCTAAATTTATATCAAGTGTTAGACTTGCATGTTAAACATTTTATATTTTTTTTTCCCACAGTATCCAGTATATAACACGTTTACTCTGACTGCAAATGAGAAAAAGAGTAAACACCTCACAGCATTCAAGTATAAAGCGAATGAAATTCATTATTATAGTCCACCGTAAGTTTTTGTGGAGGTAGATGCACCCATAAGTGGTTCACATGATGAACCAAGTGCAAGAACTAGTCGGACATGGTAAAGAGCCAACACGCATATTCCCATCACATCCACATCATATATCTTCATCTCCTGTAGCAATGTTCGATAAGAAGTTAGAAATGATTCGTTTTGAAATTGCTGAGATGCATCGGCAGCACACCAAAGATATTAGCATTGTACGTATGGAAATTGCAGATATGCATCGTCAACATGCTGATGAGATTAGCAAGCTCTCTAGTATGGTCCAGGCCATTATGCATCACCTAGATGTCAGTACGCTGTTCTCTCATTATTTTACTTAGGGTTAATGGTTTTATTTAATATTTGTGATATAATAAATGTGTTTTGTCTTGCTATGCAGGTTGAGGATGATGAAGTACGTATAAGTCCAATTTCACCTTATCAACCATCACCACCATCACCACTACCGCCACCACCACCGCCGCCACCACCACCGCCGCCGCCGTCGCCACCACCACCACCACCACCATCCTCACAAAAACCACCAACAGAGATTGTTGCTAGTGAGGATAATGTAACCCTTATCGACCCTTCAACCATCAACACATCCACCACTACACCCTATGTACATAAAAGAAAAGAGAGAATGGTCAAACAACTCGCGTAAAGATGTATAAAGAAATCGGCAATCCTAAAATCCCCTTTCACGAATCGGGATTCGGACCTCCAGAGAAGGAACCATTGCAAGTGATGTTTGATCCGTTTCGACCGATACCACCCGTGGACCGAAATGCACTGATGACCTTCTTAAAGGATTCCAATAGAGTGGACCATGATTGTATATACGAGAGGTTGGATAAACCAAGCTTCCAAAATATCATTAATAGTTGAGGTTGGTTGAGGGATAATGTAAGTATACTAAACTGACAATTGCATTTCATTTTTATGATATATGTTTTAGATTCTCTTATTATTTTGTTTCATTTAATACAGAAATCGATACAATACTATTTTTTTTTAACGAAGAAAAGAAGCTAATCCATTGCTTAATCAACAATGCATAATAGTAGATGTTATGTTTTGGGTAAGTTTATCAATTTAATGAAACATTGCATCACAATTATACCGATTGCACATAGAGTTGGATGTTTTAAGGTTGTTCTAACTAACTATGTAATATTTTAGAGTTGGATGTGGGGAACGTATGATGCTATCGCAAAGATAAACATACATACCCACCCAAATGAAAGACCTCCAGTTCCTAAGCATGATTGGACTGTGGATATTGATGACACATTAATTAAATACGCTAAGGGAATTTTACCTCAAGATTCAAGTTCTTGGAATAAAATCGATCATGTAAGTTTTAATCTATTTTGTATGTAAATTTGATACTTGTCATCATTTGACCTGTATTTATATCTTTTATATATTTTAATGTTAGGTGTATGTTCCGGTAAATTGCGAGAATAAACATTGGTTAGCAGCACATGTGGATATTCCAAAAAGGCATGTCACGTTGTTCGATTCCAATTGTGCAGGAACCTTGGATTGGTTTCAAGTGAACAATGCGAATCACTTGGAGTGTTATTTCCGCACTTGCTTAACAAAAGTGGTTTTATGATGCCCACCAGAACTTGCATCCAACTATACAATTATCAACCATTTAGCATAAGTCGCATGGCGAAGTGATTGTCCACAACAAACCGTTAGTGGTGATTGTGGTGTATTTATGCTTAAGTGCATTGAGTACTTAAGTTCAAGTAAGAACTTTGATTATGGCCAAGATAACATACAGTTTTTCCGTGAGAAATATGCGGTGGACATTTATCATCACCGTTTAAGTATGTAGACAATTATTTTTACATAACATATACTTTATTATTTGTTTTTCTTACTTCAATATATAATTGCATTTAAATTGAATTGTTTATATCTTAATGACTTACCTACTGGTTGCGAGACTCGCCACCAGTTAGCAAGTAGTCAAATGAAAAGTTCTTTGAAGTTACTCACAAATCATGATGAAACTCGCCACCAATTGGCGAGTATAGACAAATTGAAAGTTCTTTAAAGTTACTCGCCACCAGTTGGCGAGTCTCACACCGGCCATAGTACAAGAAAATACATATAACTTTCAAGTTACTTGCCATTAGGTGGCGAGTCTTGCCGTCAGGAGGCGAGTAAAAATCCAGAGAACCCTGTTTATCTGGAATTATACTTACCACCGAGCGGCGAGACTCGCCACAAATTGGCGAGTATAGACAAATTGAAAGTTCTTTAAAGTTACTCGCCACCAATTGGCGAGTCTCGCCACCAGTTGGCGAGTACAGTAAAATACATATAACTTTCAAGTTACTCGCCATTAGGTGGCGAGTCTTGCCGTCAGGAGGCGAGTAAAAATCCGAGAACCCGCTTATCCGAATTATACTTACCACCGAGCGGCGAGATTCGCCACCAATTGGCGAGTATAGACAAATTGAAAGTTCTTTAAAGTTACTCGCCACCAGTTGGCGAGTACAGTAAAATGCATATAACTTTCAAGTTACTCGCCACTAGGTGGCGAGTCTTGCCGTCAGGAGGCGAGTAAAAATCTAGAGAACCCTATTAATCTGGAATTATACTTACCACCGGGCGGCGAGACTCGCCACCAGACGGCGAGTATAATGAAACATAGCCCAATGTATTATCAAAAACTACTCGCTATCGACATCATACAACACTTATAGTATGAGATATCATACAACACTACATAAATAACATCAATTCATAATGTATCAAATTCATAACAAGCTCAACGATAATTACTTCATGTAAAGAATAGTAAGGGTATACCAAATGGATCAAAAATTTCATGCACCTAAGAACATTAAAGCATAATAATAAACATATATTTTCAAGATAGAGGAACACTTCCAGTGCATGTTTGTCGATTATGACCAAGTACACCGCATATACCGTGATTTACGCTTTGGTTGATTTTCTCCTCTAGATGGGATCCGCGAAGTTTTAGGTCTTCCGCGTCCGATGAGTGGGAAGGACTACTTGGTTGAGCACCTCCGTGGTACATGCCAAAGGCGAGCATCATCGAGTGGGTAGATGGTGTTGGCATAGCAATCTCTCCATGCAGATACGCTATAGAATTCAGAACATAATGAATAGCATGAGACATTTCGAAATCGACATGCGGCAGCTGCATGTTTACATGGATAACGGTTGAGGTCAAATTCCCGACACGAACATGTTTTGGTTTGCAAATTAACAGATGCAATGAAATCAATACCGCGGACTTGAAATTCATACATACTCAATGGTGTCACATCCAAAGTAGCACATGCATCAAGTATTTTTTTAAGTTTAACTTCTAACCACGGTGGCAGTTGTGTTGCCGATTACGCTGCTCATAAAACCACCTCATCGTGGTCCTTATACTCTCAAGCAATGGTATGATAGGGAGGAATCTAGCATCTCTTAATATTGCATTCATGCACTCCGCAATATTGGTTGTCATTATATTGTATCTGTTACCTAAAAAATGAGATCTAGCCCATTTGATTGGGCCAGCTTCCATTACATAGTGATGTGCTCGGCTATCGATCGATGCTAAATTGCACATGTGCTTATCGAAATCGACTTCGAGGTAAGCTTTCGCTGCTTGATAAAAAGCCATATGCACGTGCTTGTTTTTTCCAAAATGTTGTTTCACATTGCAACTAAGATGATACATGCAATGTCCATGATGAGCATTGGGATATATTGTTGCAATTGCTCTCTCTAAACCTTTATGTCTATCAGTAATAAACACAAGATTCTCAACTTCACCATATGCCTCTTTAAACCTCTGAAAGAACCAGGTGTATGCAGATTCATTTTCGGTGTCTCCAATACCAAAAGCAAGAGGATATACTTGCTCATTACCATTAAGACATGCTGCAATATATAAAGTACCTTTAAATTTTCCTTTCAAATGTGTTCCATCAACAGCAACAACAGGCCTAAGTCTGTTAAACCCAGCAATCGATTGACCTAAAGCCATAAAGAAGTATAAGAAATTTTGACCTTCTGTCTCAATACGAGTCAATGTACCTGGGTTTTTTGTCTCCAACATTGAGCACCACAATGACAATTGTTGAAATGACTCCTCGGGAGTACCTCTGATACTATTCAGTGCATTTTCTCTTGCCTTCCAAGCCTTTTGTAACTGATTTGTACCCCAAGTTCTCTCTCAAGATCAAATGCAATTTCCTTAGTTTATATCTTGAGCCGATTCCATCATATTTCGACTTTATACGCTGTCCAATATGTATAGACGATGCTTGACGATGATTTACATACATGTTCTTCATCATGAGCAAATGTGTTTGTTGAATACCCTAATAGAAAAAATTCTAAATTTTCAATTTTTATTGCACGTAATCGCCATTCACAAGTGTCATCTACACAAATAACCTCGTGATCTTCGTGAACATGACTTTTAACTTTGAATTCAAATTTGTGTTGAATAGCATAAGTAGCCGCTTTAGTTGTAGCTCTCTCATCATTGTATATTTGCCCAACCTCTATATCATCGATTTGTGATTTTTCATTAGTTCCACCCAACTCAACTGTTGATGTTGAAGGAGCACCACCAACTCGAGATGTACGATGACTATCAGATCGAGATATATGTCGATTATCATCATGAGATGTATGATGTATAGTCGGTTGTGTGTCTACTAATACTGGTATGCTATCATAAGGGACATAACTATTAAAACCAATGGGAACATCAACCGGGGTATATCCTTCCTCTACTAAAGGAACAGCTGTCGCATATCCTTCTGATACAACATTAACTTCAATTGCCTCATTTATATCTACATCAACCCCCAACTCTTCAAATTGTTGATCATCATTATCAACTTCAATGTCGTGATCGTGAGCGATATCATCATTTTCTGCTTGTTCATTTAGATCAGTACCACCATTATTATCAAAATTGGTTAATTGTTGGATATCATGCTCATATGATATCGTTCTATTATCCCATGCCATGCTAACCATATCATCATCCAAATTAACTCGTGGCCAACCTCCTCTTACATTTGATGGAATTTCAGTTCCTGATCTCCAAATTGGGGTTGTGTGAATGTTTGTAACAGGAATTGATGAAGAACAATGATTACTTCCACTCCCTGATAGAAATGCATTACCACAACTATTGCTTTTTCTCGCTGATCTTCAAATCTTTCAGACTACCTCGACATAGAGGGATCTATGTAGGGATCAACATGTGATTGCTCCTTAATAAAACATTGGACATCCGACGCCTTCAATCTCTATAGGTCCAACTTATAGCAAGAGCGAAATATATACTTCATTCTAATATGAAACTGGCTGCGATCTATATTTGTTGTATGGTACGCAATTTGAAGTAGTTCGTCATGTGTGCAATTTTTTTTTATTAACCTTGCTTTGTTTCTACCATTCACATACTCCCAATTTTCTTCTTCTTGATTCATAACAAAACTCCCATTGTACCGAATAACAATCACGATGTCATCCATTGATAACCCTGCACAATATAAATTAGATCAATTATATCACAAGACTAGGAAAGTTTTTGGACTAGATAACAATATAGAGAGCTCATATTACTTTAGGGTTTACTCATCACTTAGTAGCGAGAGTAAGTCATATTGTAGTATAGGGCTATCGTGAACAATATTCGCCACCTGATAGCAAGTTTCACAACTCAGTAGTGAGTTTTGCCACTAGACGTAAGTAGAAATTCAAAAAGTGTAGCATTAAGTGTACTCGCCATATGGTAGCGAGACTCACTAGTATATGAGCGAGTAAATGCATTCGTGAACACATATGCAATAATACTAGGAGACTCACCACTGATAGCGTAGTCTCGCCACTGTAGCGAAGTCTCACCACCTGGTAGCGAGTCTCACCACCAGACGGTAAGTAGAAATTCAAAAAGCATAGCGTTGGGGTGTACTCGCCATATGGTGGTGAGACTCACTAGAATACGGGCGAGTAAATGCATTCGTGAATACATATGCAGTAATACTAGCGAGTCTCGCCACCTGGTAGCAAGTCTCGCCAACTGGTAGCAAGCTCACTTTAGGGTTTACTCTTCACTTAGTAGCGAGAGTAAGTCATATTGTAGTATATGGCTATTGTGAACAATATTCGCCACCTAATAGCAAGTTTCACAACTTGGTAGCGAAGTTTCATGACTACGTAAGTAGAAATTCAAAAGTGCAGATTGAGTGTACTCGCCATATGGTAGCGAGACTCACTAGTATATGAGCAGTAAATGCATTTGTGAATACATATGCAATAATATTGAGACTCACCACCGGTAGCGAAGTCTCGCACCGTAGCAGTCTCACCACCGCGGTAAGTAGAAATTCAAAAGCATAGTATTGAGTGTACTCGCCATATGGTAGCTAGACTCACTAGTATATGATGCAGTAAATGCATTTGTCAATACACATGCGTAATACTAACTAGATTTTTATAATTTTTCTGAACAGTATGAGACAAGTGAAAATGAGAGTTTTCACATAATTTTTTTCTACAACAATGTTGTCTAATACTATAATACTCTAAACTTATTTAAAAGCTACAAAGATCAAGCATTATATCATTGAAAATGAAAATAAACACTTAAATCTGGAAAATATTTACCTATTTTATGAAGATATCTAGTTACTTGTTGACAATGGTAGCTCAAATTCGAACACTTTATCACAGATCTTTCAGCAATAATGCTTGTAGTTCGATAGGAGGTACATTTGGATGAGAAATTTAAGAAAGAGAAGAGAGAAAAACAAGTGAAAATGAGCTAGGGTGAGTTCAGATAATATAACCAGAAAAAATACGCAAGTTGAAAGTATAAGTAAAGTAGGGGTATTTTTGGTAGTCTAGTAAAATATATGGGCATTTTAAACATATTTATGAGTGAGTGGGTAGTTTGGGCTAAATTATTGGTCATATGGGCATTTGGGGTAAATACCCTTAATTTATTTATAGTCGTGGGCTCTAAACCTCCCAAATAAGATAGTCTAATGTAAAAAAATTGACCCAAACCCATGTTATAATTTTTTTTTGCTAATCAACCCCAATAATGAACCCTACTAAATGGTTTGGACCTATTTTTCTCACTTAACCTAATCCAAAGTACCTAATAGGCTTGTGGCTTACTAATTCTAAATTGACCCTTAACAAAGTGTAATAATAAAGTGAGATAGAAATGCATGTATTCATTTGATATGTTATGGGGCTAAAAATTGAGATGTCTGCAATGTGAATAATCCAACTACTATGGTTATTGCATTGATATATTATATCATTATTATGTATATTCGATATGCATTAAATAATAAGTATGAAATGTACATGAAGTAAGCTCATTATGAATACATATGATATCACTATGAATATATTTATGTTGATGTGATTTTATTTATTTGGATGGTTACATATATAATTGAATTTTCATAATGTAGTTTAAGTATGAGAATCCTACTAAGTTTCATAAACTCACACCCATTTTTTTCTTTGTTTTTTCTAGGTAAAAATGTATAGGCGGTTATGTTTAGCTTGCCAACTTGTGGATATGACAAACTTTATGACAACTTACAAGGAAGTTCTTCTAAGGTACCAAGTGAAAGTTTTTAAATGATAACCATGAGTTGGTATTTTTGTTTTGAAATTTATTTATTTTTTTGGGATCGAGAATCATTATGTTATTTTGAGTTTTATTTCTTTTATTTTCTTTAAAATTATAAATAAAATTAAGTCATAGATGATGTTTGAAATGTTAATTAAATTTCTAAATAAGTAAATTAAATCAGCCAAAGTATGACTTTGACTAATTGAGTGTTTATGTTAAAAAGATTTAAATTTTATGTACTTTCCACAAGTTACGTTTTAGTAACCATCATAATTATATTCAACCTAAAGGACTTGGTTAGGATGTGTTACATAAATCTCTTTTCGCCATTCTAAGTTATCTTTTTCAAAGAGTTTGATCAACTCTCCATCCTACCTAAGTGTGATTCCAATTCTTTCAAGATATCAACGTCTTTTACCTTAGAAGTTTCTGCCAAAGAATTGTCGTCCTTAGCCTTGGAAGTTTCGGCCAAAGAATTATCATCATTGGCCTTTTCATCTCCAGCATAAGCAGCATTTGCTTTCTCATCGGTCTCTCTTCAGACAATCGTATGCTCTTTCTGAAGCCTTTTCTTTTGTGTATGAGTAAGGGAACAATAAGATTTTGGTCTCATCAGATACCATCACTTAACCTTTATAAGAAGTGGCCTAAAAGTCATTGACCTCCTATCAATCCTTTCAGTATGGTTAGTTGTTTGATGCACATCATATCTAGCTTTTAGTTTCTAAAATTTCCAAATGGTTCCCTTAGTAATCCTACTTCAGAATCTCCATTCTCATATTTTTTTTGCAAAAGTTGTTAGAAACTTTTTTCTACTTTTTAGGAAACTATATAATGTTGATCATTTCAAGAAATAATATTTAGTAAATTAGGATCGACCTGTATTTCCTCAGAGTATCACTGGCTTTTAACACTTTCTTGATCATCTTATGGTTTAAATTTTGGTTATTTTTCAATTTGTGGCCTTTTCCTCAGCCACTATTATATGATCGACCTAAGTCTTGGCTTAACTTAGTCAATCGTACTGCCAAGTCTAGTGAAGATAGATTTGGCATTAGCATTTGTTTTAGGACTATGACGACCATAGCTTATAGGTGGTAATTCAAGCATGACTTTTCCTTTGATGTCCTTCTTTGGCCATGTCTCAACCTCCATTTCATATTTACAGCATACATGGAATTGCTTTTTCTTGTGAAATTCTTCATCCTTTTCATCCTCAAATATCTTAGATCGTTTGGTGTTATTTTTTGTTGAATGACTTAAATCTACATTGATTATAGGTTGAGCCAATCTTGAAATATCAACAGTGGTCATGTTCACATCGGCCGAAGGAAAAGGCAATACCTTTAACCTCATTTCCTTTTTTTGGAAACTTTAAAGTTTCTTTTTGAATTAACACTTGAAAAGTGTTCTGGAAGTAAATGCAACTCACTATATCATGGCTCTGCGAATGATGCCACCTATAATATTGTCTCTTCTTAATCTCCTTAGTGGATGAAATCTTGTGGCTATCAAATAACTTAATCACCTTGTCGGCCAAAGTATGTTAAAAATCTGATTAGCCCTTGTAATATTAAAAGAAAATACTCTTTAAAGGTCGTTCACCTTTTGTTTAGTATCATTGGCCAGTTCAAGAACTTTTTGGGTTCTTAGTAGCCTAACCAAGGCTTTACACATGATTGGCCTCGTGGCCACCACTTCAACTAATCCAAATTCTTCATAGTCCTTTAACTCAACCATTTTGCATCCACATTTGGATCTTTCTAATAAGTTTCTTTCAATGAATTCTTACATTAAAATTCTTCCTTCAAAATATCTTCACATCAAGTGGCCATGGTGGCCAACTTAAATTGATCTCTAAACTCCATCCCTGCTAACTATTTAGGCCACTCGTGGGCAATTTTATGAACTCTCTTTCTGAAATGTATAGATGGCATCAATTTCTTACTCTTTAAAGCATGCCATAAAATTTTCAGCCATCTCACACTCTCTTTAGTAGTGTTCTAAAAGACATAAGGCATCATAAGGCGGCGAGGTCAAGCTTTAAGCCTTATAAGCCTAGGCGATATTAGGCAAAATTTAGGCGTCAAAAGGCGTGTCGCTAGTATATATTATTTTAACTATTATAAGACTATAAAACAACTTATATTTTGAATGTCAAAGCCTATATAAGTCTATATCACCAAATACATATATATATATATATATATATATATATATATGCAATTAATATAAATTAGCGAGCATATAATCACATATATTTATGAAAACTTCGTACTTTTCAAAATTTTAATAAAAATTAGTTTCAAATTATATATACTACGAGTCTATAATTATTTAAAAATACCTAAATTAATATATAATTTAAGTATCACCGTATTCTAATAAATTTTTATTTAACTCTTTATTATATATTATATTTTATTATTTTTATTTTTTTTAAAAGGAAAAAAAATTATATTAAAAAAAAGTTTTCATTTTTTTAATACTAATTTTTTTTTTTACATTTTTTTATTTTCTAATTTATTATGAATTATTTATTTTAATTTTTTTTCAAACAAATTCATTTTTTAAAAATCATTTAACCAAAAGAGCCTTTTGGCATCTAAGTACATATTAGGCAGTCAAGACAACGTTGACCATTTTTTGCTTAGCCTTACTTCAATGCAAGGTGTCTTCTAAACGCCTCATGTCTAGGCGGTGCCTTTTTATACCTTTTAGAATACTGCTATTTAGTATAGTCAAGAAAGATCTACTATTGACACCTCTGATTCAGTTTTGTAAAATTTTTTGTGAAATTTCCTCTCCATTTGTTGCCATATAAGATTGAAATTGGATGGAAGATTGATGAGCCATTTAAAATTGGAACCAGTCAAAGAATTGGAAAACAATTTCAATTTCAGAAAATCATTTGTAGCTTATTGGCCACATTAAATCCTAAAGCGGCAAATGTGTTTAATGGTGCTTTGATATTCCCTCTCGAAAATAGAATGAAATTTGAAGATCTAATATTCCAAGGAAGCTCCATGCGTTTAATGGCCTCTAGGTAAGGCCTTCTATCTATAGGTTGGGCAATAAGTCTATAAGTTGGGTCAACACATTCTTCAATCATACATTCAATTGGCTCCAAATTGACAACTAGGTTTTGCTCACCAATTTGAACAACAACATCTTAATCATTCCTCCTATTTTGGCCAATTAATTTGACCACGTAATTTTCTCCTTGGTTATTCCTTCCGTTTTGGCCATGTAAATCTTAATAATCAAGACGAGCTAGGGGTAGCACATACCTCCTATTATTATCAATAACATCTTGGAAAAAAGTCTGCCCATGTCCCTAACAAATGGTTGGATTTGCCAGCTATAGATATACCATGAAAGTAGTGTTGTGCTAAGTTTGCTATTATGTCTGCTAGGCCACTTGATTGGCCATATTGTCCATAAAGCATTGAAAATGTACTATACTTTCGATCATATTCCCTAAAACGTTCAATTGATTGACCAACTCCACTGATATTTTCATGCTCTATTTTTTGCCACTTTATTTTTTTTTGTTAAAAAAATTATTTTATTAAATATATTTATATGTTATTGTTCTTTTACATTTTAATTTCTAATTAATTTAAATTCATATTGCACACACTAAGTTATATATTCCCAACCAAACCATAGCATTCAAATAATTAAAATTTTCATATCAAATATATATGGCCAACGTTAATCAACTTAAAATGTATTTTAAAAATTACGGATATATAACACCCCTTTACCCAAGTCCGAAGATCCAAATAAAAAGATATCACTTCAAAAAGGTGATACAAAATAATAATATAAAGAAAATTTCCTTTTCACATATAACCGGAAAACTAAATAAAAATTTTCTTTACTCTTTAGAATAAAATTAAACCGTTAATGTTAATAGCAAAATCAAAATATTTCTAAACCCCGAAAAAAAAATACGGTTCTTTACACAAAACCCACAACGTAAATAAAATTAATTGTATCTCTATAAGAGTTTTAGTATTATTAAAAGGAAATAAAATTGCGGAACTAATTTGTACTATTGTCACCTTCCGCCGGTTCACCACGTCATTGCCAAACTGCTCAGCTAGGGTTCAGGATTACCTAAACACAAAAAAGAAACAGATGAGTGAAAAATACTCAGTAGGTTCCCAACGTACATGTGATGATGCAGTGTAAAATGCTATTAGAAAGTCAACAATCATGAAAACCTCTTGTTCTTTTCAATTTTAAAACAACCATCTATGCAATAACTTTTAACAACTCTTGTACGTAGGACTTTTCTCTTTACGTAAATTTTAATTACGCTGGAGTTAGTTACCCGTCGATAACTCTAATTTCCTAAAATAGCACACATGCATACTTTCAAGGAAATCTTTACACATTTAATCGATTAGAGGAAACGACATGAGTGGGGATGAAACTAGCTTGCCCAAGAAGAAGTACTAACTCGTTGACCCATCTTAATACAGTAAACCAAAGAAACACAATGTCAATAATAAGGCAAAACCAAATACAAGTAAAGTAATCTACCTTTGGGGTGCAAGTGGACACTGAAGTAGGCAATCATAACAAATTTTCAATAAACCTAGGCTCTGATACTAAAAATTGTAACACCCCTTTACCCAAGTCCGAAGACCAAAATAAAGAGATGTTACTTCAAAAAGGCGATACGAAATAATAATATAAAGAAAATTTCCTTTTGACACAACCGGAAAACTAAATAAAAATTTTCTTTACTCTTTAGGATAAAATTAAACCGTTAATGTTAATAGAAAAATCAAAATATTTCTAAACCCAAAAAAAAAAACACGGTTCTTTACATAAGACCCACAACTTAAAAAAAATTAATTGTATCTCTATCAGAGTTTTAGTATTATTAAAAGGAAATAAAACTGCGGAACTAATTTGTGTTGTTGCCACCCTCCACCGGTCTGCCACGTCATTGCCAAACTGCTCGGCTAGGGTTCAGGATTACCTAAACACAAGAAACAAACAAAAGTGAGTGAAAAACACTCAGTAGGTTCCCCTCGGCAACTCTAATTTCCTAAAGCAGCACACATGCATACTTTCAAGGAAATCCTTACACATTTAATAGATTAGATAAAATGGCATGAGTGGGGATGAAACTCGCTTGCATCCGCGTCATGCAAGTGCTGGGGTTACAACCTCCACACACACTAATACGCTCACATGTGCGCGCATGTGAGAATCCAATCTCTCCACTTACTAGTTAATGGAACCTCTACTAAACGATTCACAAACTTGAATGCATATGCTCAATTCATTATAGCTTTAAAAGCCTACGAGTGCATGGCCATGCCTATACAATGCATAATTTTTAAAACGTGAGTTGACAAGAAAATAATTTCTCTTGCGTATAACAAAATTTTCATGATGGATTTCAATGCATGCTTATGCTTATGCTTATGCCATAGCTAGCAAACACCATTCCCATGTCATCAATATACATAGTTTCAAGCACAATTAACTCTCATATGCAAGACAACACATGTATTTAAATACTTATATATATATATATATATATATATATATATATATATATATATAAGTTTGTCATGCCAAACCATAGGTATCAATTGATTCTAATAACTCAAGTTATTATTTACTATATGCAAATCCATTCATATACATATATATATATATACATAGATTCATACAAATATATCCATGCGAATAGACCCATTTATTTCCAAAGAAACCATTTCCAAATAATATTCTATTTGTAAAGGAAAGCAAATATAATCATACTTAACTCAAATTTCAGCAACCATACTTCTTAAATAAATAGTAACTTCACTAAATTAACCAATATAAGAAGTATAAAATATCATACTTTATTAGTTTACAAAGCTAAACAAATATCAAAGTTTGTTTTAGACAAAGTAATCATGGAATTGATTTAAATCCAGGCCCTAAACTAGTCACATTAATGTCTTCACTTAGTTTATTAAAATCATAAAAATAGCTGGTCATGTATAGCTCACTTTAGTCCAAAATTTCCAGCAAGAAACAACATTTAACCTATCTTAAAACCATATACAAAATCTGGTCACAAGCAGTTACAGTTTCAGAATTTTTCAGCAAAAACAGATAAACTTGTAAAAATTATAGAATCCTCAATTTAACTCCAAATGGGGAAATTCTAAAACCAAAATAACCACAACTTAATGAATTAAAAGAGAAAAATGTGAATAAAAAATTAGTAAAAATCCAAGGCCCTGAAATATCACCAAACCCATAGGTTATGGTGCAGGGTTCTCACAAAACATCTACCCGTCCAGTTTTCAAAGGGGTGGGGCCAAACTAGTCCACTTTGACTTGAATTTGATCAAATTCAAACTCGGTCTTGCATAGGGTCTCCCCTTTTACGAAGTAAGACCACATTAAAATCAAACTTGTCACATACAGAGTCAAGGGTCAAGAAAAGAGAGTCTCAATCATCACATTGCTAGTCAAAGTGATGATGTGGCATGGTGGATTGTTGACTGTTGACTTTGACCTTGACCAAAACTTTGACTTTACTATAAAAAGAAACAAACAAACACATAATACACAGAATATCACATACCACTCAGTCCCAGTCAACCAACACTAGATCTTGACCCGACAATCAGTGGTCTATGCGTTAACTTTGATCGAAGTTGACTTAATCAAAAGTCAATTGTACACAAAGTAAGCAGATATTACAACTCATCCCTCCTAAAAAAAAATATTTGTCCTCAAAATTAAAGGTAAGGAGTTAGAGCAATTTCTCGAATAAAGATGGATACTTGGCTTTCATTTTGTCTTCTCGTTCCCAAGTTGCCTCTTCGACTGCGTGGTTTCGCCAAAGCACCTTTACTAGTGGAATCTCTCAATTCCACAACACTTGCTTTTTCCGATCTAAGATCTCTACTAGTTTCTTCTCGTATGTTAAGTTTTCGTATACCTTCAGCGGCTCATACTCGATAACGTGCGAAGGATCATGCACATACTTCCGCAGCATAGACACGTGAAAAACATCATGTACGCCAGATAACTTGGGAGGTAGAGCCAAAAGATAAGCCAAAATCCTAACTCTCTCCAATATCTCGAAAGACCTGATGTAACGAGGACTTAACTTCCCCTTCTTACCGAACCTCATTACACCTTTTAATAGTGTAACTTTGAGAAATACTTTTTCTCCAACCCTGAACTTTAAATCTTTTCGTCGATTATCGACATAACTCTTCTACCGATCTTGTACAATCTTCATACTTCGTCTTATCTTGTTGATGGTGTCACTAGTTTATTGTAGGATTTCAGGTCCAAGAATCTTCCTCTCACTAACCTCATCCCAATGCGATAGAGATCTACATTTTCTTCCGTAGAGTGTTTCATACGGGGCCATTCTAATAGTAGAATGGTAATTATTATTGTAATCGAACTTTACTAAGGTTATGTGCTTCTTCCAACTTCCTTAAAAATCCAGCATCCATGCTCTTAGCATATCTTCCAATGTCTGAATAGTCCGCTCCGATTGACCATCAATCTGGGGATGAAAAGCAGCATTGAAATTCATCTTCATCCCCAATGCTTTGTGTAAGCTTTTCCAGAACGATGATGTAAACCTTGGGTCTCAGTCGGATACAATTAATACGGGGACCCCATGCAGTCGCATAATCTCATCCACATACAGATGAGCCAACTTCTCTATCGAGTAAGTCATACACATGGGTAGAAAGTGGGTCGATTTTGTAAGTCGATCCACAATCACCCAAATCGCATCGTTACTCCGCTGAGATAAGGGTAATCCAACCACGAAATCCATGGCGATATGCTCTCACTTCCACTCTAGAATCAACAACGGTCTTAGTAAACCAGATGCTCTTTGGTGCTCAATCTTAACCTGCTGATAGTCAAGCACTGCTCCACGAACTTTGCTATGTCTCGTTTCAAACCAAACCACCGGAACGTCTTAGAGACATTATTATACATCTTCGTAGCTCCTGGATGAACGATGTAAGGTGTACAATGGACTTCCACTAAGATCTTCTTCTTGAGTGTACATCGCAATATTTGGTACACACAGGCGAGTATCAAATCTCAACGTTCCATCACCAGCGAGATTATACTCCAGCTTTTTCCCTTTGAATCACTTCATCTTTGATCTTCATAAGAGTTGCGTCCTTTGCTTGACCTTCCTTTATCTTATCCATGATCGAAGGTTGAATAGAGAGTGTAGCCAGCATGGATGAATATTGACTAGGGACTAATTCAATATCCATTCTTCTCAGATCCTCCAAGATGTGTGGTTGAGTCGTGATCAAGCTTCTGCTGAAGCCTGCGTACTTTCTACTCAATGCATCCACCACTTTTTCACCTTGCCTAAGTGATAGTTTATTGAACAATCATAGTCTTTTACCAGCTCCAGCCACCTTCTTTGTCTCATGTTCACCTCCTTCTGGGTGAAGAAATACTTAAGGCTCTTGTGGTCAGTGTAGATTTAACATTTTGCTCCATACAGGTAATGACGCCAAATCTTCAGAGTAAACACCACTGCTGCCAGTTCTAAATCATGCTTAGGGTAGTTACGTTCATGTGGCTTCAGCTGGCGTGAAGCATAAGCAACAACCTTGTCAATCTGCATGAGCACACAACCCAGACTCGTACCCGATGCGTCGCTGTAGGTCACAAAATTGTCCTCGCCATTTGGTAGAGTAAGAATAGGAGCTGAAATCAACTTCATTTTTAGTTCCAAGAAACTCTCTTCACACTCCTTAGACCAAACAAACTTGCTCTTCTTCTTCAACAGCTGCATCATCGGCATTGCAATCTTCGAGAATCCTTGCACAAATCTGCAGTAGTACCTAGCTAAACCTATAAAACTTCAGACTTCTCTAACGTTGGTTGGTCTTTTCTAGTCTTAAACTGCTACAACTTTGCTGGGATCTACTTGGATACCATTGCTCGACATCACATGGCCAAGGAAGGTGATGCTCTCTAATTAACTCACACTTTGAACTTCGCGTACAACTGCTTTTCACGCAGCCTCTGCAGTACTAGCCTTAGATGCTCTTTATGCTCTTCCGCCGTCTTCGAGTAAATAAGAATGTCATCGATGAACACCACAACAAACTTATTCAGGCAGCCATGAAACACTCGATTCATCAAATCCATGAATATTGCCGGTGCGTTTGTTAGTCCAAATGGCATTCCTACGAACTCGTAATGGTCATATCTCGTTCGAAAAGCACTTTTCGGTCGGTCTTCTTCCTTGATCTTTAGTTGATGATAACCCGAATGTAGGTCGATCTTTGAGAAAATTCTCACTCCTCGAAGTTGATCGAACATGTCATCAATTCTCAGCAGTGGGTACTTATTCTTGATCGTTACTTTGTTGAGCTCACGGTAATCAATGCACAGTCGGATTGAACCGTCTTTCTTTTCTACGAATAGAAATGGTGCTCCCCAGGGTGGAACACTGAGTTTGATGAAACCTTTGTCTAAAAGGTCTTGTAATTGCTCCTTCAGCTCCTTTAATTCAGCTAGTGCCATCTTGTAGGGTGCCTTTGAAATGGGCGCCGATCCCGGTACCAAGTCAATGGTAAATTCACTGATCCCGGTACCAAGTCAATGGTAAATTCTACTTCTTGATCCTGTGGCAACTCTAGTAACTCTTTAGAAAACACGTCCACAAAGTCACGAACTACCTTGACGTCTTGCGGATTGAGAGTTGATGGGTCCTTGTCGTAAACACTAACAAGAAATCCTTGGCAACCCGTTCGCAAACACCTCAATGTTTACAAAGTAGTAAACAACCTTGGTTGTGATCTTGGCTTCAACCTTTCAAACCAAAAACACTGACCGCCTGAGGGATGAACCGAATCACCTTCTCCTTGCAATTGATGCAGGCTCTACTCTTGGACAACCAATCCATACCGAAAATCACATCGAAATCAAACATATCCAATATGATCAAATTGGCTTGCAACTTCTCGATTCCGAGATACATTTCATAGGATTTCAACACAAACGAGGCACACATACAGATTCCAGATAGTGTAGCAACACACAAATCGTCCTTAAGACAAGTTGGTTCTAGTGCTAGCTTAAATGCAAATCGTCTAGACACAAACGAATGTGTAGCACCCGAATCAAATAAAGCATAAGCATCAAATCCATGCAAAGAAGTCGTACCTACCACCACAGTAGCATTATCTTGCTCAGCTTCTTCCCTCGATAACGTGAACACCTGACCTTGAGTGGGTTACTGCCTTTTCCCTCCCAACTCAGGGCAATCTCATATCATGTGACCAGCCTTGCCGCACTTGAAACATGGTCCAATCTTCTTCCAGCATTCTCTGGTATGATTCTTGCCATAGGATTGGCATTGAGGAATTCTAGGTCGACTGCCATTCCCTTTAGGCTTCTTGTTGTCATTGTTATTACCTTTGTAGTTCCACTTCCATTCATAAGCCTTTCTCTTATGTTGGTTACTCCCACTCCAAGTCTTCCGTTGAGTAGAGGAGCTTTGTCCTGCAGCTTTGTTCATTTCTGGAGTAGGATCCTGCGTGATTAATTGAACTCGCTACAGCATCTCAGCATAGGTGGGTAGACGCGGCACTGCTATGGCATTGTATAGCTCTGACCTCAGTCCTTTCTCGAAACGTCTTGCTTTGCGTTCTTCTATCCACCAGATGTGGCGCGTAACGAGATAGTTTGTCAAACTTTCGCTTATACTCCACTAGAGAAAGGTTATCTTAAGTCAAATGAAAGAATTCAGCTACCTTCTCATCCCTCTTCATGATAGGAAAGTACTTTTTCAAAAACAACTCCTTGAACTGGCCCACAACATAGGGCTTTCTTCGAGATTATAGGCCCGCTTGACCATATCCCACCAATGGCTAGCACCCTTCTTGAGCATGAATGCATACCCCCTTCTGAAACTCGGTGCACTCTATTAGAGTGAAGATTTTCTCTATAATATGGATCCAATCTTCGCCACCAATGGGATGTAGAGCCCTTAAACACTGGAGGATGGAATCACTTGAATTGCTTGACGACTCCACTAATTCCGCTAGACTGTTGTGGTCCTTGACCCACTAGGCCTGCCAAAGCCTCAAGCAACTGACTGGCCATGTTTGTCGCGTTGTTCTCATTAGTGTCGTTGGCTCTTGGTCTTCTATGAGGCATATTTGAAATAGTAGCATTCCATGCAAAATAATTAATATAGACAAAGAGACAACCAGAAGAACACAAATATATATATATAGCACTTCAATTTAAAGAAGTTTGTCACGAATTAGTTAAACATAGGTAACAGTCAATATAGATAAGCACAATAATAGTTCAAGCACAGTCAAATAGCCATAGATAGGCTACCACCACTATTACTAATATAACAACTAATCTCTCTCCCTACTCGTCCTCAGAATACTCCTCGGGGTCTTCCTCTTCCTCAGGATCCTCTTCTTCCTCAAGATTTTCTTCAACTGCAACTGTCTCTGGTGCACGTGGAATCTATGTCCCCAATATGCTCCAAGTGAATGTTCAGAGATTTCCGCTTGCCAGGGTCATCTTGATGCTGATCCATGTACCAATGATACATAGTATAACTATGATCTATGTAGAACTGCTCCAGCTGCCATGCATCTACATATTGTACTCGGTCATCCGATTAAGGCACGACTATGGTATCCTGCCCAAGTACCGAGCTACCTCTATCTTTTTCCGATCAAGCTCCTGATGCTCCGCGTCTTCGAACTCCCTGATTTCCTTGCACTCGTCCCCAAAGGTTGATGCTGGGGCTTAGGCGGATTGGTGACAAGACGGTTCTTCTTGGGCCGCAATTTCCTTTTCCAGACGCTGGCAAGGTATACGGGTTGGGCTCTCAACATCCACCTCTGCTTGGTGAAGTTTGGCCACGATGTCACTCTGGAAGGACGTCGGTTCTGGGCTCAACCTCGGCTTCTTGGAGATAGACGCCTCCAACATATCATGACTTCGCTTGCCCAAGAAAAAGTACTAACTCGTTGACCCATCTTAATACAGTAAACCAAAGAAACATAAGGTCAACAATAATGCAAAACCAAATACAAGTAAAGTAATCTACCTTTGGCGTGCGAGTGGACGCTGGAGTAGGCAATCATAACAAATTTTCAATAAACCTAGGCTCTGATACCAAAAACTGTAATACCCATTTATCCAAGTCCAAAGACCTAAATAAAGAGATGTCACTTCAAAAAGGCGATACGAAATAATAATATAAACAGAATTTCCTTTTGACACATAACCGGAAAACTAAATAAAATTTTTTTTTACTCTTTAGGATAAAATTAAACCGTTAATGTTAATAGAAAAATCAAAATATTTCTAAACCCAAAAAAAAAACACAGTTTTTTACATAAGACCCACAACTTAAAAAAAATTAATTGTATTTCTATCAGAGTTTTAGTATTATTAAAAGGAAATAAAACTGCGAAATTAATTTGTACTATTGCCACCCTCCGCCGGTCCGCCACGTCATTGCCAAACTGTTCGGTTAGGGTTCAGGATTACCTAAACACAAGAAACAAACAGAAGTGAGTGGAAAACACTCAGTAGGTTCCCAACATGCATGTGATGATGTAGTGTAAAATGCTATTAGAAAGTCAACAATCATGAAAACCTTTTGTTCGTTTCTCTTTTAAAACAACCATCTATGCAATAACTTTTAACAATTCTTGTACGTAGGACTTTTCTCTTTGCGTAAATTTTAATTACGTTGGAGTTCGTTACCCCTCGGCAACTCTAATTTCCTAAAGCAGCACACATGCATACTTTCAAGGAAATCCTTACACATTTAATCGATTAGATAAAATGGCATGAGTGGAGATGAAACTCGCTTGCATCCGCGTCATGCAAGTGCTGGGGTTGCAACCTCCACACGCACCAATACGCTTGCATGTGCGCGCATGCGAGAATCCAATCTCTCCACTTACTAGTTAGTGAGACCTCTACTAAACGATTCACAAACTTGAACATATATGCTCCATTCATTATAGCTTTAAAAGACTACAAGTGCATGACCATGTCTATACAGTGCATAATTTTTAAAACGTGAGTTGACAAAAAATAATTTCTCTAGCGTATAACAAAATTTTCATGATGGATTGCAATGTATACTTATGCTTATGCTATAGCTAGCAAACAACATTCCCATGTCATCAATATACATAGCTTCAAACACAATTAAGTCTCATATACAAGACAACACATGTATTTAAATACTTATACATATATATATATATATATATATATATATATATATATTATGCCAAACCATATTTATCAATTCATTCTAATTACTCAAGTTATTATTTACTATATGCAAATCCATCCATATACACACATATATTTATATATACATAGATTCATACAAATATATCCATGCGAATAGATCCATTTATTTTCAAAGAAACCATTTACAAATAGCATTTTATTTGTAAAGGAAAGCAAATATAACCATACTTAACTCAAATTCCAGCAACCATACTTTATAAATAAATTGTAACCTCACTAAATTAACCAACAAAAGAAGTATAAAATATCATACTTTATTAGTTTACAAAGCTAAATAAATATCAAAGTTAGTTTTAGACAAAGTACTCATGGAATTGATTTAAATCCAGGCCCTAAACTAGTCACATTAATGCCTTTACTTAGTTTATTAAAACCATACAAATAGCTGGTCATGTACAGCTCACTTTAGTTTAAAATTTTCAGCAAGAAATAACATTTAACCTAGCTTAAAACCATATATAAAATCTGGTCACAAACAGTTACAGTTTCAGAATTTTTCAGCAAAAATAGATAAACTTGTAAAAATTATAGAATCCTCAATTTAACTCCAAATGGGGAAATTCTAAAACCAAAATAACCACAACTTAATGAATTAAAAGAAAAAAATGTGAATCGAAAATTAGTAAAAATTCAAGGCCCTAAAATATCACCAAACCCTGGGTTATGGTGCAGGGTTCTCCCAAAACATCTACCCGTCCAATCATTTTGAAACAATTCTTTCTCCCTTATTTGAACTCCGATTATAGAAATTAAAATACGAGCTTGATCACAAGACACTCAAGTATATACAGTAAAAATTTTAGAATTTTTGGACAAATACCTAAATGTCAGTTTTAATCCAAATTCTATGAAATTTTAGAAATTTCCTGATTCACAGCATACATTTTCAAATGAAAACAATAGATGCAAAAGGGACCCTACCACCACACAAGATTAGGGCTTTGATTAACTTAAAAAAAAAAACCATTTTAAATAGTCCATCTCACAAATTTCTAAGTGATCCAAGTAGATCCATAAAGAAAATATGTAAAGACTGTAGATCTAGGTACCAAATACACTAATACACTACCAAACACTAACAAACACAAGTAGAGTTTGGGTCCTACCTTAGATTAGCTAAAACCCCACTAAAACCCTTGAGAATGCAAGCCAAGAACCTCCCTCTAGCAGCTGGAAATATGGCCGGCCTCTTCCTCCTTCCTCTTCCTTGGTGCTTTGGAGAAAACCTCTTGAACAAGCTTGAAAACTAGCCCTTTCTCCTTGCCTCCTTCTCCTTCTCTCCAAAACACTCTCTTCTCTTTTTCTCTCTATGGTGGATGGCAACACTAGGAAGATAGGGTTTATTTCAGGCAATATGTTGCTTTTATAGTGGAAGGGTTAAGCGTTTCAAAAGGGTGAGGCCAAACTAGCCTACTTTGACCCAAGCTTGACCAAATTCAAACTTGGTCTTGCATGTAGTCCCCCTTTTACAAAGCAAGACCATATTAAAATCAAACTTGCCACATACATAGTTAACGGAAAAGAGAGTCTCAGTCATCACACTGTCAGTCAAAGTGATAATGTGGCAGAGTAGACTGTTGACTATTTATTTTAACCTTGACCAAAACTTTGACTTTACTATAAAAGAAAACAAACACACACATAATACACAGAAGATCACATACTACTCAGTCTCAGTTAGTCAACACCAGACCTTGACCCGAAAATCAGTGGTCCATACGTTGACTTTAACCGAAGTTGACTTTGACCAAAAGTCAACTGTGCACAAAGTAAGCAGATATTACATGATATATGATTATTGTAAAAAATAAAGCATGAATATTGCCAAATATTAAAGGCAACATGCAAAAATTGTTGTCGAAAATAAAAAACAACATACTATTGAATGTTACTGAAAATCCATATCTTCTGCTTTAAGGCAACATGTCAGGGCACGTTGTAAAAACCCCAATATCCATTGCTAAAATGATACTGGCAATGCGTATTTTTCGCAAAATACAAAATATGAATATTTGTTGCTGAAGCGATATTGCGACAAATATGGCCTGTTACAAAAGACCATTTTTCTTATGGTGCTACTTACGCATTTGATTTGGCCAAATACATGATGAAGATGATGATTAGATATGTTGTCTATTAAATACAACTGTCTTATATGAATTTTTATGTAACACCCCTTTATCCAAGCCTAGGTTCCCGAATAAAATGTAGTTACTACATAATTTTTTTTTCTTTTACTCTTCGAATAAATATACAAAACCACTTTGTAATTAGACAAATTTCGGACAATGCCAAAACCAGTGTTAAAGACCTTTCTTTACTCTTTGGAACTATTTTACCAAACCAAACTAGTTATCCATAAAATAAAGTATTGTAGAAATACTCACACATACACCGTAACAGAAAATTATTTAATGAAATATAGAGTATTCTTGCCCAAAATATAATAAAAGAAAATGCGGAAGAACACTGTACTATGCTATGTCTCCCTAAATCCACACTGCCACCAAACCCTACTACTAAGCTTTGGATTTACCTGCAACTCAAGAGAAACAACTGTGAGTGATAAACACTCAGTATGCAACTCAAATGCATGTCAATGTAATGTCATGTAGTGTAACACTGTATACCTAAAATCGTCATTTTTCCCTCTTTCTTTTATAAACCGAATAACTCATTCTCTCTTTGCGTTTCGTGCAACTACAAGAAATCCCACAGCTATCCATGGTATGCGGTTGTGTGATCAATGATTCAAGGAGCTATTAAAAATAGGGTTTAAAACCATATACACACCGATGCAACCATTTTGAAAATATAAACCCTCAGGAAAAAATCTATCATTTCAAATAAAATAATAAAACCTTTTGAATTGTTCTATATAAATGAATGCATATGTCACAACGAATAAATACAACCAAGTACAGTAATAAAACACATAATTACCAAACCATCCCACTTGACAACGATAATTATCGATATGCCCCTGCTTAAACCAACAGTTTACATTCACCAATTACACTAATGTAACAATCAAAATGCCACTGTTCACTTCAATAATTACCAACATACCCCGTGAGTACATAAAAAATTACCAAAATACTCCTTAATGGGCAAATGGTCAATTACCACCCTACTCTCAGTTAAATAAGAGTCAATAATAATTTGTCAACCATATACTCGAAATCCCACAGCCATCCATGGTATGTAATTGAATTACCGTTCCGGTGCAACCCACCTTCATGTGTGGTTAGTGATTCAATGAGCTATTAAAAATAGGATTTAAAACTATTCACACACCGATGCAACCATTTTGAAAATGTAAATCTTCAGGGAAAAATCTATCATTTCACATAAAATAATAAAACCTTTTGAATTGTTCTATGTAAATGAATGCATATGCTATAATGCATAAAAACAACCAACAAAAGCAATAAAATGTATAATTGTCAAACCATTCCACCTAACAGCGATAATTATTGATATGCTCATGCTTAAACCAACGGTTTACATTCACCAATCACACTGATGTAACAACCGAAATGCCACTATTCACTTCGATAATTACCAAGATACCCCTTAAGTACATAAAAAATTACCAAAATACCCCTCAATGGGCAATCACATGCACATACATATCTACCAATATATATATATATATATATATATATATATATATCAAACTCATATATGCACATATATATATATTTCATACACATATATATACGTATTCAATCAAAAATTTATACACACACATATATATATATATACATAGTCTAATGCAAATACAGACACACACACACACATACACACACACACGCACACGTACATGCACACGCACATGCACACGCACACGCACACGCAAACGCACACACACACACACACACATATAAGAACACAAACATATATATATACATGCATACGTATAAAATACATTTAGAAGTACACAACAAATACATACATAATCTACTTGTATTTTTGAAAATATAATTAGTGGTATAAATACATGTATAATAGTATAATTAAATATACTAATAAGTATTTGTTCGAAAATAACTAAATATATATATATATATATTTAATAATGAATATATAATATAATAAAATACTTGGAAATTGACAAAGACCACAATGCCCCTCTAAATTTCAATATTTTCAATTTTATTTCTCACATGAAAAATGACAAAAATACCCTCAACAATTCCAAAAATTACAATTTTTGAAATTTCATTTATGTTCCTTCCAAAAAACCAAAATGTCCTTAAACATTTTCAAAAATTCCATTGGTGTCCCTTACATGTAAAATGACCAAAACACCCTTACAAATTTCAAAAATACCCAAAATACCATTAGGATGTGAAAAGACTAAAATGCCGCTCATAACTAAAAATTTGACAAATGAGTCCTACAATGGTTGACCCCTCTACAAGTCCATTCCAACCCATTTGTCTCATCAATACATCAAATTAGCAAAGGTTTATACCATTATCAACTATCAATTTCAATAAATTATGCATTAAACCATCAAAATCACTCTTTAAGCATCGATTTCACAAAACCCTAAACCCTCATCAATTTGGGGTTTTGTCATACACTTAATACACATCAAATTAAGCATATAATCATCAAACCATCAATATAAAGTATGATGTCATCAATTGATCAAGTAAAAAGACTTATTTACATGAAAAATCAAAGATGAATAGTTGTCTACCTCTCTTCCAATCAAGCTAACACCACTTTCAAGATTTGCAATTCACCAAGAACACAACCAATGAATTACCTTTGATGGCTGGCCAACAACATTAGCTTCTCTTTAAAAAATACTTTAAATTTTGCACTTTTCTCTCACTTTCACTCTCTAGATTTTAACTTCTCTCTCTAAGATGAAAATGGAAGCCAAACACATTAAGGAAGAAGGTAAGAGGGTCGGCTATCGAGGGGTGAAATATCTCAATTAGCAATTAAAGTATTATAAATTTAAAGTAGAAAAGATATTTACTAAAAATAATTATAAAATAATGAATAGTGAAAGTCAACAAAAGTCAACTTTTAACTAGGGGTAAAATGGGTAGAAAAAGTCTCTTGACTCCTCACGGAGTACTCTCGGCCCTCACAAAATGCCCGGGGAATTTAGAAGCTACTTGTTTCAGTGAAAAAAGTGAAACGGTGATTAAACCGAAAATGTGTTTGGAAATCGACAAATTCGAAAATAAAACATGGTTATTACACTGCAGGAGATATACTTGGTAACCTAGACGTCATGAATGATCTGGATGCAATGATCATTTAAAATTATTTAGGGCTAGGTAAATTACAAAAATATCCTTAGCCGATCTAATCAGCCCTAAATACTCTATCAAGCCATCAATACAAAATATTCAACCAATGATTTTGTTCATCCTCCACCTCACCATCCTAGTATATTCCTTATAAAATTACTATTTTACCTTTGCTCAGCCACATATCCAATTCAATCTACCTAGTTGAATTTCATTTATCAATCCAATCTCCCTGTCTTAATTTATTCACCTGCGCTAATTTTTCTTTTGGCCAATTTTTTCTTTTAGCCTTGTCAATATTCATCTATCCAATATATTTTTTTTTTGGTAATAATGATAATTGCATAAAGCACAAAAGGAACTCCAACAGGAATTACATAGTAGCAAAAGCCTGCTCAGCGACTAACACATCTAAAACACTAGAAGGAAGATTCTCTACAAAGAATTCATCCCCAAACAAACAATAACTAGAAGATAGGGTAGTCTTAGCTACTAAATCAGCCACTATATTACATAGCCTACATTGCCAATTCAAAGACCAATCAAGACGCTCAAAATGATTCCTGAGATCCAACACCCTATGAAAAGTACACCAGTTGGTTGGCTCTCCCTTGGATTTGATGGACTTTACCACTTCTTTGGCATCAACTTCCCAGCAAACCTGTTTCCAATTCCCAGCTACTACCAAAGAAACTGCCCAGCATAAAGCCTCAAGCTCTGTTTCAAAAAAGGATCTGCAATTGATAAAAGAAGAGGAAAGAAGAAGAAGCTTCACATCTTCATTTCTCACCACCATCGCATCAACTGCACCTTGATTTTTAAAAGCTACATCAACATTCACTTTAATCCACCCCCTCCCCCCCCCCTTGAAAAAGGAGTCCAGTTATTAGAGCTTGAAGAAGAAGTATTTCTAGTTCAATATTACCTCTCAGGTTTGTTTAGATGAGAACTCTATCACTATAGTGTTGAATATCTTGATTATGATAAAATGATTCAAAGTCCCCTAAGAAAAGAAAGTACATCAAGCTTGCCAAATCACACAAAATAAACAAGCCCAAAATACCCTTGCTTTATCCTGAACAAAATCCCTTTCTTTACAAGTGGATCTAGGCTTTAAACACAATTCCACCAACTGATGAACATTGTCACAGCTCCAAAAATCCATTCTTCCTCCCCACTCACTTCCAAAAGCAATCAAACGACTTAATTGACAATTTCGAAAGACGTGAATACTCGATTCCACCGCCATTCCACAAAAGCTACAACCAAGATCTCCATACCCCAATCTACTTGTAATTAACTCACATGTAGGTAACACCCCAGCAAAAATCCTCCACAAGAAAACCTTAAGTTTTTCATGCAACTTCTGTTCCATAAAGTGCTCCATAAAGGTCAACTTCAGTACCAATTCTTGGTTTGATTAATTCTTTATAACAACTTTTCACTGTAAACATTCCAGTCGGTTCCCCCAACCACAACAACTTGTCCTCATGCTGCACTGAAGGTCATTTAACTCTCAAAATAGCTTCAGCAGACTCTGGTTCATAAATATTAGACAACAACTCTCTATTCCATCCATTGCCATTGACTGATTTTAAATTCGCCACACACTGCCAGTAAGAAGCATCTATGTTTTCTTTGAGTAAAGGCACTACCTCACAGAACTAAGGTATCCACGGATCTCTCCACGGATTGATCTTGCAACCATTACCTAATTTAAAACAATCAGCACCTCGAACCACAGCTCTAGCTTCTAAGATGCCCCTCAAAATCATGGAATCGCCTTTTATAAATATACACTAAAAAAAAAAAAAACTTGTCTTTTAGAAATTTAGTACGTAGAATCTCAACCCATAGCTTGTTCTCACCTCTAGCTATGAACCAACCTAATTTAGTAAATAACACTAAATTAAAATCATGAAACTTCCTAAAATCCAATCCTCCATTCTCCTTGGGAAGACATAAATTTGACCAAGTCTTTAGAGCCAATAACTTGCTTTTTTCAAATTCAACTCCCCACCAAAACTTTCTAGCTAGAGTCCAAAGCCTTACACGTTTCTAAAGGCCATCGACACATTGACATAGAATAAACATAAATAGATTGCACCACTGACCTCAATAAAGTAGCCTTTCCAGCAAATGATGGAAGCTTACTTTGCTAACCCACAAGTCGTAGCTGGACTCTCTCCTTCACCTTATCAAATTCCTTAGCCCTCCAATGGCTAAAAATAAGGGCATTCTCCAAGTAAATAGCTCCCACACCCATCTCTTTGAACCCCAAGATGTCTCAAACTTTCCTACGTATGTTCCTAGTTGAATATTCCAGAAGAAAAGAAAATACTAAATTTTTTTAGACTAGGTTGTTGGCTGGACCACCTACTGTACTTAGACAAAATATTCTTTAAGGAAGTTGCATTGTTTTCATTAGTCCAGCAAGCTAATAGCATGTCATCTGCGTATAGTATGTGAGAAATTGCTGGAGCCCTCCTACTGACTTTAATGCCCTGAATCCTCCCTCTATCCTCTTGATTACATAATAACCAAGGGAACATTTCTGCATAGTATAAAAAGATAAGGAGACAATGGGTCTCCTTAACATAAGCCTCGGGAAGGAGTAATATCACCACAAACATTACCATTAAGAAGAAGACTATATTGAATGGTGTTTACACAACTAAAGATCAAATTATAAAATTTGTTTGAAAAGCCTCAAGTACACAACACCACATCTATAAAGGTCCATTCGAGGCGATCATATGCCTTTTTTAGATCAATTTTGACCAGCATCAACCCGTTCTTGCCTTTATGTTTCTTGACCTTATGAACCAGCTCTTGAGCAATAATTATGTTATCAGCTATCCACCTGCCTTTAACAAAAGCTCCTTGATTGGGAGCTATCATGTCACTAAGGAACTTTCTTAATCTAGAGGTTAAAATCTTTGACACAATCTTAAATATGAAATTGCATAGACTAATTGGTTTGAACTGATTGAAATTATAATCACCTTTCACCTTTGGAATCAGCACTATTAAGGTCATGTTTAAGATTGGCGAAACTTTTCCATTAATGAAACATTCTTGCACAAGTATAATAACTTGCTCCCCTATAATATGCCAATAATGTCTATAGAAACTGCCCGAGTACCTATCAGGGTCTGGACTCTTCAAAGGGTGCATCTTCCACACTATGTTTTGAACTTCCTCAACAGAAGGAATTGCAAGCAGCTCCTCATCTGTTCAATATTTTTGGCTTGAGATTAGCCTATGAGTTCTCACCGACCTGATAAATTTTTAGGTTTTTTGATGCTATAACCTATGGTGGGGTTCCCAATTTTTTTTAGCCACATTTTGTAAGAATAAAATTTTCCTACCATCTTTCCAAATTAAATACATGTATAAATAGCAATTTTCTTAAACAACAAAACAACATTTTTATTAATCTGTATTTCGATCGAATTACACATTTTCTTCGTCTTTATCAAATCGACCATTAATGTACATTTTAGCTTATGTAAGTTAATATCAACACTAATTCTCAAATTTTTTTTTTTTATCTATTATTGATTGGGTTGTTATTTTTTAATGATTTTAGGTTTGATATGAGTTTTTTACGCACAAATACAAAACTATAAAAAATCACATTCGTTGGAAACACTTTTCTCACCATATCAAAGAAGAAGGTGAACAGTATAAGTAAACCTCTTGGCCTAAATCACCCTAAAAAATTCTTAAAAATATTAAAAAAGAAAAAACTTATTCTCTTAGCTTTTCAACTATATATCATTTGCCTTAATTCGATACCGGACAAATCTTCAAATATAATTTCTACGAAAACTATATAAATCCGCCAATACACCACATCATGAATTTGAAAATGGCCTGGTGGTGGGGTAGTAATGGCTACCACCAGGCCAAGGTGCCCGTTGATAGGTTTACCGATGGCACCATCAGTGGTCCCACTAATGGACACTTTTGCCCGTTGGTTGGCCACCACCAGAATTTATGTCATTTTCTGAAGTTGTATTTATCAACTGCTCATGAGTCAAGTTTGATGTATGATTTGAAGGTCTAAATCTACTCCAAAAATTATGAAAAAATATTTAAAAAATGCTTATTCTCTTAACTTTCCAACCATATATTATTTGCCTCAATCCAATATCAGGAAGGTCTTCAAATTTAATTTTTAGAAAAACTGTGCAAATATACCGAGACAACACTAGAGCATCGGTGGCATTAAAAAATTTAAAAAAATATAAAAATTAAAGCTAATCCTTTTTACTTTCCAACCATATATCATATATCTCAATCCGAATTCGAAAAGATCTTCAAATTTAATTTCTCGTAAAATTGTGGAAATCTGCCTAGACAACACTAAAGCATCCGTGGGCCCACCAATGCCATCCAAAAATTCTAAAAAAACATTCAAATTAAAGCTAATCTTCTTAACTTTGCAACCATATATTACATGCCTTAATCCGATACCGAAAAGGTCTTCAAATATAATTTCTATGAAAACTTTGTAAATCTGCAGAGATAGCATGTGGGTCAGGCCTGAAGCATCATTTTATGATATAAATTGACCCAGAAAATTGTGAAAAAAATATTCAAAAAAAATTTTATTCTCTTACCTTTCCAAACATATATCATTTACCTCAATCCGATATCGGAAATGTCTCCAAATATAATTTCAACGAAAATTATGCAAATCTGCCGATATATTACATCGACGGATTTGAAAATGGGCTATTGGTGAGATTGTGGTGCCCACTACTAGCCCAAGGTGCCTGTCAGTGGACCTACCAACGGCATCATCAGTGCTCCCACCGACGGGCACCTTGACCCGTTGGTTGGCCTTCACCATGTCATTTTCAAATGCACTCGGCAGATTTGTATAGTTTTCGTAAAAATTATATTTGGAGATCTTTCCGGTATCAGATTGAAGCAAATTATATATAGTTGGAAAACTAAGAGAATAAGATTTTTTTTAATATTTTTTTTCCAATTTTCTAGGTCAATCCTAACCTACATGTTGTCTTGGTAGATTTGCATAATTTTCGTGAAAATTATATTTGAAGATCTTCTCTGTGTTGAATTAAGGCATATGATATATGACTAGAAAGCTAAGAGAGTGAAATTTAATTTGAATATTTGTTTAGAATTTTTGGATAGATTTTGTAGGCTCATCAATGGCCCGTCATTGGGCCCACCGACGCCCTAGTATTGTCTAGGCAAATTTGTACAGTTTTATGAGAAATTAATTTGAAAATCTTTTCGAACTCGGATTGAGGTATATGATATATGGTTAGAAAGCTAAGAGGATGAGATTTAATTTAAATATTTTTTCAGAATTTTTTTATGGCATTAGTGGGTCCAACGATGGCCCATCATTGGGCCCACCAACATCTTAGTGTTGTCTCGGCATATTTGCATAATTTTATAAGAAATTAAATTTAAAGAACTTTCCGAACTTAGATTGAAGCATATGATATATAATTGAAAAGCTAAGTGGATAAGCTTGAATTTTTTTTCTGAATTTTCTGGGTGAATTTAGGCCTTCAAAACATGTTTGAAATCTAAGTCATGTGCGGTTAACAAATACAACATTCAAAAATGACAGAGAACGATAGTGTGGCACTAGTGGGGGCCGACAACCAAGCTGTCGGTGGCCCACCGACAAGCGCCTTGGCCTGGTGGTGGCCACTAACAGTGTAGGTTAAATAGGCTATCTCAATTTTAAAATGAGATTGTCATAAGAGTATAAAGGTAATTTTGGACTATTTTTCATTAGATGATATTGGACTTGACTATGACATCAAAAAAACCCTAAATTTCTCATGTGGCCTGATAAAACATTTCTCACCAGCCTAAGGAATTTTTTATTTTCCTATAATTTGGAAGATAACAAGCTTAAACAGCTCTATATCAAGGATAGGTTCTCTAATTCTACCAAAAAAAAAAAAAAAAGGATAGGTTCTCTAAGTATAATTGAATTTTGAACTGGGCGACTCACAAGTTGGACAGTGGCAGATGCAGCTGCAAAATTCACTCTTTTAGTTAGTGTTCTTTTGAATTCTTAAAGACCTTAGACCGAGGGCCTTCCAGCTTCTATTTTTAATTTGCTAGCTTTTGATTGTTTTAAGAACTTTGTCTCTATGCAGCTCTCTTTGGTTCTTTAGCCTGGGAGGACTTTTTCTGTGCCGTGTTAATGCAAGTGTTTTATTTACCAAAAAATAAATAAAAAATAAAGGGTCCCAAACACCAATTGTCATTTTAAATTTTTTATATTTAATTGCTACACTAGTGATTGTTTTTATTAATTTATTTTTATTTCGCTTTTTAATTATCAAATTATAAATATGACATTCTCAATTTTTTTTTTCTATTTTACAAAACATTAGAAAATGAGGAGGGGAAGACTTGAAAAATGTAAGGATTAATTCTTCTTTCGTTTTTTCTTTGATGAAAACATATTCCACGTGGTTTTACAATTTAGCATCAATTAAGTTATAACTTTCCCATAGCCCGCATCATTTATACTCTTAAATTAAAATTTGACAACTTAGTTTATATATATATATATATATATATATATATATATATATATATATATATATATTTGAATGATAAATTTTAATTAGGGGATAGGTATTTGAAATCGTTTTCATCATCCGAGGTAATCTAGATGAGATACAAGGAGGGTACTTGAGACTATTTTTAAATAAGGAGATGATGGAATAAAAGCAACTTTCCTTTTTCCTTTTTTTTTCTCTTTCTTTTTTTTCTTTTCTTTTCTTTTTTTTTTTTTATTTAAAAATAGGGTTCACCAAGTTATTCCATTAATCTAAATTTGGTAAACTGGCAAAGCATAATTAATGAAAATTAGAGACAGAAAAAAGAATAATACATCACATTATAGCAACACTCTTATTGTTCACATTTCAGTCTTGTATTATTATATAGAATAAGAAATAAATATACAAAGACGTGCTAAATGAAATTCAAACTATAAATTTTCTAATTGTCAATTAATCAAAGGCTTTCCCATCTCTAAAAATCTTCTATAATCCTCTGGGGTTGGGATATTCAGCTCTGAACAGACCAATTGAATAATCTTAGCAGTCAAATCACCGAATGACAACTTGTTCAAGATCACAGCTATGGCAAACCTATGTTCGGCAACACAGAAACCAGTTGATCCACCCATTCCAGAGTGACCAAAGCCAATAAAGGAACCATCCTCTGAAGAGTACCTCTTAAACCCTAGTCCAAATATCCCATCATGCACGGCTAAATTCTCATATTCGCCAGCACCCAAGAAAGCATCATGAATTCTGCTAGAGTTTCTAAATATCTTAGTGCTAGTGTCATCAGCAAGCTTAGTGGTGTTGCTACTATGACAACCACTCTCAATGTCTGTACTGTAGTTTTGATTTTGTTCATTATCTTTGGGTGACTTTTCAGAGGAAGATTCAGGAATGTGGGGGTGGCTACCAAGTGGTGGCTTTGAGGAAGAGGAATGTGGAGGTGGAACTACACCACTATCAACTAAGGCTGCATAGTAACGTGCAAGTGCACGGGCCGAGCAATGTCCATTTGCAGCAGGCATGATAGCACGGCGATTGTTAAGTGAGTTGCAAAGAGCAACTAGCGTTGGCATAAGTTGGGATATGATGCCTGTCTGAAAGGTAGAGGGCAGGCTAACCAGACTAGTCCCAGAAAACATCTCCAGATCATCTGTATCTACTGTGAGGGTTGCTAGTCGAGATTCCACCCCTGAAGAGGAACCACAAAACCCAGCGTTTATGTAATTACCTTTAATACTTTCTGCTAAGTTATAGATGTTAAACTCAGTGAATTGATAGTTTTGTATAGACAATTTCATAGACCACATGAAGTAAATATGAATGCACAGTCGCACACAAAAATCCCAGGTGAAGCAAGAACATTCAACACACTTGCCTGGAGGAATTCCAATATATAGTTCACCTTCAATTTGGAGGGGGTAAATGAATGCTTCTTCAAGAATCTCCTGAAACTTTTTCCCGGATGCATGCTGTTTGATCAAAACAGATAATTAGAACACTAAAGAAATAGCAGGGCAGGGTTAAAAACAATATGAGAAGTGGCAAACTTGAATGAGTCATGTAGAACAACCAACAAAGGAAAAATAAATAATCCCTTTTCAGTCTTCATTAATTAATTTCAGCAAGAGCCTATCTAGTTGTCCAATGTACGCTTCCTGCTCCTTTAGTAGTCACACTGCTAAGTATCTGCCAGCAAAACTACTGCCCCAAAGAAAGACTTTTGACTTTCGCAGTGGGTTAACTAGTTTTGTATGGAAGCAGTCAGACAAGATAAGAAATAGGAGCTCAAACCTCCACTGATCACTATGAATTCAATGGAAATCCTAAACACTCATTCATGCACAAGCAAAGGTTAACAAAACAATCAAAGTGCCCATAATCAGCTTTTTTACAAAAAAAAAAATGGAAAATTTTGAATAAATGGCTTCCTTTCGTTATTTCTTTTTGTCTTTCTCTTCACTACAAAATCCAATTAAGTACACGAGAGCGTTAAGGTAATTGAGATTAAATCTAAGCACCTCAAGCATATTTACCTCAATAATTCCACCACATAGCCAGCCAAATGTTATATAATGATACAACTGCACCTGGCCAGGTTCAGTCTCAGGTACAGATGTTGCAATGCGATTCAAACATTTATCCCAGTCAGATAGTTGATGTTGATTTTCTTTAAGAACGTCAGCCATGGAATTGTGAAGACCAGATGTATGATTAAGCACATGATGGACCTAAACAGAAAACAAAGAAAAAAAATTATATTTAAAGATATACAATATCTAATTAGCAACTTTAGGGGATATTGGAGTAAGTTCACCAGGTCTTAGAACAAAAAATTTTAACCTTTATGAGATCCTTTCCATTTGATCCAAATTCTGGCCATATATTTGCAACATTTTCGTCGAGCTTCAATTTTCTGCAAAACAAACATTCAGACCACAACACGACAAACAGATTTGAAAGCCTGGAAATACAATATCATTACACACCCATTGTCAACCAGCCAATGCAGCATTCCTGCTGTGATACCCTTTGTCACAGAAAAAACTGGAAAGAGGGAATCAGGCTGAACGGGGCGAGGATCGTTTTCACCAAGCTCTCCAGCAGTAGTGTCAATAATAACCTTTCCATCTTTGTAGGCACATACCTTTATAAAGATTTGAAAAATTTGATAAAAAAATATTATTGATAGAGAGACAGATAGAAAACAAAGTAATTATTTGAAAGTCCAACAAAAAAATCTTTTGCTTTCGGAATGGATTTTGCATCAATGAAATTAAATGTTACAAACTTGATACTTCAACAATATATATAAATGATTTTAAAAAAAAAAAAACTATATAAAGACGAAAACTTCAATCACAATAATGGTATACTGTTTAAAGTAGTCCAAAGACTCAACCTCTTGTGTTAATTTTGTCCCCTATTTTCTTTTACTTGCCATGATCTGTCCACTATTTTGTGATTTCAGACTATACTTGCTTCCTCAGCATCTGGCTGTAATATATAAACATTGCTCATACACAAAATAAACCTTCTTTTTTCCACCAACCTCAGAAATATCTTTCATTAAATTGAAAATCCACAAAGAAACAATTCCAGAACTTGAGTAATTTATTTCTCTCTTTATCTAAAAGTCCTTCACTCACTTAGGACAAAGAAAAATAGATTTGTTGCTAATTAACATAATATTCATATAATTGTACACATTGAATAATAGGTTCACACCTGGATTCCAACTATTCTATTGTTATTCCTTAGCTCAAGTAGGAGGTTCCTCAGCTTGGCCTCCACATCAGAGTGGACAGGTGTATTATAGATCCACCCATCATTATCCATTTGTTCCCCTTTGCTAATAATGCTGCTTCTGCTAAGAAAAATCCCAATCAAAGAAAAAAAAACCAAAAAAAAAACCACAGAAACGCAACAGCAAACTGTAACCTAACAAGGTTTGGCGACTCACATTATCTGGGAAACTTAATCCAATAATTTGATTAAGAGCCGTACAAAATTCATCAATTTGACGTTAATTTTCATCCAAATGAGAACAGAATCACATCAGATATAACCAAAGTAAATCACTCTCAAAATAGTGTATTTGATTTTGAATTTTGTTTTGGGAAAGTATAAACTAATTCAAGAAGACAGAAGAGTTCTGTACCTGTAACTGTGTACTAATACCAAATGATCCAGGAGAGGCGGATGGTTGAGAATATCACCCAATACGACTATCAACTACCAGCCAAGATTTGTAGATGGATGGGAGAGCGAGTGGATTTGGGCCCCTCAAATTATTCGCCAGCGGTTTTTCTCTCGTAGAATGTCAATCACTTTCAAAGTGAATCACATTTACACACCATCTGTTGTAAATTTTAACAAAAACTTACAAATCGATTTGTGTTAATCTTAACAGTGAAGAGTAAGAATATTTTTTTTCATACACTTACGTCCTGTTGATTTTAGATTTTTTATAATTTTATTTTGCAAAAGCACATGTGGACGAATTAAAAAAAAAAAAATTGACATACAGCACTATAAAAATATATAGTTTATAGTTTACCAAACAATGTTCCATAATTTTTTAAAATTACACAGACTTAGCAAACAATATTACACTTAATTATCATAATTTTTTAAAATTAACACAGACTTATCAAATAATATTTAAAATTCAAAAAACTAAAGGTTGACTAAGTTAACCTACCAAATATCCATTTTACCCTTTTGAAAGTTAAATTTAATAAAATTATATTTTATCCTCATATATCTTGCACATAAATTTATATGATTAAATTTATTAGTAATTAAAGTTTAAAAACTATTATTTAATTACCATAAGATTGTCAAATTTGTTAAGCTATGGAATTTAATTGTTTAGACATTTTTCTATATGTATAATAGTCTTTTCCTTTTTTTAAGAGCTAACAGTAAACCACTATTGTTTTCGAACAGACATTAAAATTTCAAAATTTTCAAGAATAAATTAAAGATTATGATTAATAATTTATTTTATTTTTTACTTTTTGTAACTGTTTACATAACAAAAATGATTAATGAATAAAAATATGATAAAAGCTTGAATTTGTATAATTGCAATACTTTAACTTGCATTCATAATTGCAATACTTGTAACCCGTTTACACAATAAAATCATATTCACCTAATCTATAATATGTCATGTATTCCTTGTCAATATTTTGATTTACAATCACTAGACACTTTACAAAATGTATCATCACCTGTTGTTATAAATGAAGCATAGTAATTCAATGTACCAATATTTGTGGTACAATCATAAATCACTGTGATTCAATATTCTATACTACATTACCATATCAAAAAAATCACAGCCCATTGACACCTACTTGGCTTAGAAGAATACAACAATTTGTCTAGTGTGTTGTGTCTACTCAAAAAGGGGGAACACAACCTAATAGTTAACCAATTATAGGCATAAACAAAGCCTAATTTGCCATTGTTTTAGATAAATAAAAAGGATTTATAAAATAACATAAACATAAAAAAAAAAGTTTCAAACTGAAATCTACAAGTATTCTTCAAAATAAAATATTTATAGTAGTCTATTGAACTCTTTGCTAACCTCCAGGTCTTTTCTTTTTCTTTTCACCTTGAGCACTTGTACTCTAAAATTATATGACCAAATATAATTAAACTTGGGTAAATTATATTTAATAATTTGCAAAATCAACAAAATATATCATGGAATGTACGTCATTTGAAATAGAATTGTTCTTCTTGCTAGAATTTAGAGAGCATGTTCTTTTGTTATGACCAATTCCCTTGCACACTCCATATTTAAGGGTACAAGACCTTTAATTGGGGTTTTCATCAACAACCGTTGTTCTTGGAAGTTTAGGTATTCCAAGCTTTCTCTTCACAAAAGGAGGTACCGAGGCATCATAAAGGGTATTGGGCTATAAAGCTTTGTCTAGAATTGGGTGAATCAAGCCCCCATAAGTCTTTAAATACATTGACTTTGATAGTATTGGATTGATAAAAGATGTTGTATCCAACCTATTCCTTTTAATGCAAGCCATTGCATGCTTGCAAGGTATCCCACTTATCCGCCAAGCTTTACATTCACACGTTCGATATGCCAAATTGACAATAAAGATTTTGGTTCCTTCCTTCAATTCATATTCATTATCTCTAACAAAAATGACATCAATATGTTTTGAAAACTCTAAATTTTTGTCAATTATTCTCTAAACTCTTGGTGGAATTTTAGTTGGCTAGTTAGAACCTTATTCAGACTTAGTCCTTAAACTCTTCATAACTTTCCTTCTAAGGGTTTTATGGTCGTACAACCAATCATACAGTCAATATTAGCAAAATAACTATATTTCTTTTAAATTTTCTGTCATAGCAAAAGTATACTTTTAGATGTTGTACATTTACTTTCATGCCCTTCTCACTTTCAACATTCAAATCTCACCTATGCATTTATTTTTTGTCACTATTCACTACCAAACCATCCCCTTTAATTTATTACTGTAATTAAACTTCATTTATTTCAACATCTCTCATATAACTTATATAATTTCTTATGGTTGTAAAACTTTAAACTGTAAAATTCAAAATTTTCTCTGAAATTCTTGTCTCCCAAATTTAGAGTTCTATCAAAATTTAAATTTATCACCATGATTCGAACAGATCTGACCATTTGATGATTAGATCTGACCATTAGACTGTGGGATCACCAAGATTTCATATTCAGACGGTTAGATCTGGTCGGATCCCTAAGATTTGACGATTTGATGGTCGAATCCAACCATTTGACAGTCAAATTTGGTCGAATCACCAATATCTGACCATTTGATAGTCGAATCCAACCATCCGAAGGTCAGATCTGGTTAAATCTCCAAGATCCAACCATTTCATGGCCGGATCCGATCATCCGACAGTCGAATTTGGTCGGATCCACAAGATCCGACCCTTAGATGGCCGGATTTGACCATCCGATGGTCAAATTTGGTCAGATCCCCAAGATCCGGCCATTTAATGGCCGGATCCGACCATCCAACGGTCAAATTTGGTCGGATCTGGTCGGATTCTCAATATCCGACCATCTGATAGTTAAATCCTACCATTGGACGATCAGATCTGATCAGATCATAGATATTTTTAAAGACGCTCATCTATGCCCGTCCTTAAAGATATTTAAAGTTAAAATAAAAAAACCATCAATAAATTAATGACTGATGTTTTAATTTTATTTTTAATTAAAAATACATTTTAAGGACGGTCATTTAATAACCGTCCTTAAAATGTAGTTTTATTGAAAATAAAAAATAACCATCAATCAATTAATAATTATTTTTTCAAATAAATTTTTTTATATAATTAATTTTTAGATGAATTTATTTAATTATTTAAATATATTAGGCATATTTATTCAAATTTATTAAATAAAAAATATAAAAAAAATTCATATATATATATTAATAATTTTTCAAATATAATGTTCCAAATAATGAATTTTTTATTTTTAAATATTCAGATTTTAATTTTTTTTATTTATTGAAAATTCATATTTATTTTTTTAATTAAATAAAAAATATAAAAATATAAAATTATATTACTTAAATCAAATAATTACTTGAACATATTAAATTAAATAAATAAAATAATATAATATAATTATAATGTGCAAAAATATATATAATATATAAATATTTACAATATAATTACACAATATTGTTCATATATAAGTAATATACAACATATAAATATATTATATTGTATAATTATTATATAATTTATATTGTCTGATTAATATAATATACAATATAATAATATCTTTATTAATAAAATAGGATAAGTTGGGCAATATGTGTGATTGAATAGTGGAGAGTTGGTCATCAGCTAATCACCATTGTAATCATTAACGATGTGACCTCGTTTTCCTTTTTCTTTTTCTTTTTTTTTGTTTACTGCTTTAAAGTCATTAGCCTGAGCCTTCTTTTTCCTTTTCTTTATTATTCTATAATCTCTTATAATAATTTTTTTAAAATATGTGCAACAATATAATTATCCGACCATATTTATTTCACATATTCGACCGTATTTATTGCACATATTAAATTATTTTTTTGGTCGGATAGGTCAGATCCGACTACTTTTTTAGTCAGACAGGTCGGATCCGACCTGTCCGACCTATTTTTCAGTCGGATTGGTCGGATCCGACCCGTCCAACCCATTTTTCCGATCAGATTGTCGGATCCGACCCATCCGACCACTTTTCCAATCAAATCCGATGTTGTAGGACTACCTTCTCCGGCTCCGACACTGGATTTGACCCATTTGCATATTTTTTCGTACATTTTCACTAGTTTTCACGTAATACACATAGAAATCATGAAAAATCACACTCAAAATACAAAAAAAAAAATTATTCTTTTAACACATACAAACCAAAACACACTAAAATAAGAAAAAATTGTTCTAGGTCAGATATGTGCAGTACAATTGATAAAAAATAATAAATGCACAAGTGAAATTTGAATGTTAAAGGAAGAAGGGTATGAAAATAAATGCATAGCACCTAAAAGTACACTTTTGCTATACCAAAGAATTTGAAAAGAAGATGGTTATTTTGCTAATATTGACTTTACGATTGGTTGTACGGCCATAAAACCCTTCCTTCTAATGTGTTCAAGTAAAGAAAAAATAGATTTTTTTTTCTAGCTACTCCAAGTTGGCTATTGAATGACTTTGTCATGTTATTTGTCACATGGTCATTCTTTGCCCTTTCATTAAAAGTATGTCTCGACCAATAGAATAGGGGAATGTCAAGCAACCAGTCATGAGCCTTTATAGATAAAGTTTTTATTTCTTCCATCCTCTACCTAAACACTATTGGTTGTATGGCCCTAATTGCTACCCATAACAGGTTTCTTAACTTTAATTCAGGGTACTTGCACTTGAAATTGGCATACATATGCCTAATGCAAAATCGGCTAAGTGAATTTGGAAAATGATAACTTAATGCCTTTGTAATCCCTTTCTGTCTGTTAGATATAAAAGTTATTCTTCTTGTCCCCCTTTCGCCAACTTGCTCTTTCAATAAGTGTAAGAACCACTTCCATGAATCTGTGTTTTCTCCTTCACATACATACGCTGCAGTAGGAAATATACCATTATTTGCATCCAATGCGACAACATATAGTAGCATATCTCCAAATGGGCCTTTCAAATGACACTTGTTAAGAACTATAAATGGTCTACAACCTTCCAAATATCCTATCCTCTGAGTTGAAAAACACAAAATATTTTCATACTTATACAAAATTCCATGTCATGCAGCATGATCTCCATAAATTTTATCTAAGGCTCTGCTTCTTGCCCTATATAGCTTATGTCTTTCATATTTTACTCCATATTTTCTTTGCACTCCTATTGAAGCACACTAATTTTATATTCTAGATCCATCCTAACAGCTTCTTCAAACTTCTCAATAATTCATGTAGAAGTAACTTCTTTATTATTTTCAAGTCTTGAGCATTGGTGCTTGTTGTTAAACTGCCTAATTTTGAAGGTCTTTCCATCTGCAAATGAAGAAGAGTCAATCTTCCATGGACAACCTTCTCTAGCACAAGTAACAATCAATTTATTCTCATCATTATGTATCCTTTTTATCTCAAATCTATTTAGTATCACATAATCCTTCATTATTCTCCTAAAATGGTACAACCTGTCCAATTTGAAAGACAATCTTATTATCTTGAGCTGGTGCATAAACATTACCCCTATAACACCACTTTACCCGAGTCCGGAGACCCAATTAAACAAATGATACATTATATTATTTTCAAAATAGGTTCTTCGGACAATGCCAAAATTCATATGAAATATTTTCTTTACTTTTGGGGATCGTTTTTCATATTCATTAAAACCATATTAATTAAAGTAAACATAAAAATTTACACAACCCACAACGTAAATAAAATAACTTTTAAAATTAGAGTTTATTGTCCAAAGAAAAGAAAACAAATGCGGAATATAAATTTGCATATTTGCCTTGCCCTTCATGTCCTCATTGTAACCAAATCACATAGTTCTTGCTCACGAGAATACCTAAACACAAAACATACATAGGAGTGAGTGATAAACACTCAGTAAGTTCCCAATATGCACATGCAAATGCAATGCCATATGCGTGCCAAATTCCATTTCCATTCTTTCTTGAGATACTGATTTTCTTTTTCATGAAAACTCATATTTCATAAACAAAGTGCTTTTAAAATAATATTCCTAGAACTTTTCATATCACGTGATGTCTAAGTCCAACTCTTCTTAGTCACACTGAAGTTAACTGACCGTCAATAACTATTGTTTCCTAAAGCAGCACATGTCATCTTTTCAAGGAAACCCAATCACTATAACCATTTAGAGGAAACGATATAAGTGGGGAAGAAACCCGCTTGTATCCGTGTCATGTAAGTGTTAGGGCGACAACCGCCACATACATCAATACACTCGCATGTGACCATATGTAAGAATCCACTCTTCCACCTACTAGTTGATGAGCCCTCTAATAAACGGTTCACTTATCACAATCACTTCAGCTACATTACATTCAAATAAGTGTCTATGTATGCATGGCCAGGTTTTCTCATTTTGAAAATATTCAATCTTTGAGAAAATCAGTTTCACTGCTAAAAAATCAAGTTTCTATTCCAAAACTATTTTTATGCAATGCATGTGTGTATGAATTACCTAGCAGTTCCATACATAAATTATAACAGTATACCATTACCATCAGACCAGTACAATTCCAAATATTAGAAATCATAGTCATAATAATTATTCAATTCAGCATATTGAACAAAACTCACATCCATTCACAGTATAGTATACATAATTAATTAACTAACATTAATCATATTATATCATTATAAAATAATAAATCCAAATGTGCAATCATTGCCTTTGGGAATACAATCATTACTTCACATATACAGATATATAATCTAGTCATGATTACATTAATTATACATGATTATTTTAGTACTAGTAAACAAAAAAAAAAGAAATATTAATTAAATCAAACCCGTTTCAGCATGCATAATAATTTTTTTAAAAAAATCATAACTCACATATTTTAACTTGGATTTCTATGATTTAAAAGCCAAAATGACCATGACTCAATAAAGTTTAAGAGAAAAGTATGAAAAAAATAACAATTAAATTTCTAAACTTGTCAAAAAAGCAAAACCCATGGGTATAGATACGGAATTTACTCAAATTTTCTCAAAAAGCCAGAAATTTTGTAAAATTCATAGCACAATCAATTCAACTCCAATTTACATGATTCTAAAGCCAAACTAGGCATGACTCACTGTAGTATAAAGTAAAAATATAGGTCAAACATATTAAAACCCATTGGTATAAGTATAGTATCTTTCCACCAATTTTCAAAAAACCAATGATTTTGTAAAATCCATATCTCATTTACAACAACTCGAAATCAAGTGATTCGAAAGCCAAAATGTTCAAAATAAACTCTAATTCTTAGAGTAAAAATTTTGGATAAAAATAACCAAGGTTTACATCCAGCTAAATGTTCAAAGATATCAAAATAACTCTAGATCAGCATAGCACATTAACTCAAAGTAATCAATAAGTCTAGATCAAGCTATTACTCTATCAATTCATACTTTTATCATCACCAACACAAGAAATAGTAATCATATCACACAATTTCAGAAAAACGTCAATAGAAAATAAGAAATCTATGCATGCATAACAAGAATCTAGGCAAAACTTAGTTTATACCCACATACAACACACTTCAACATGGAAATGGAAACCTACCTTTGAATAAGCTCAAAATCTTTCCCAACCACGTTGATTTACCTCTAAAACTTCCAAACCTACCCCACCAAGTGGCCAGCCCACCTTGCCTCCTCCTTTTCCTTAAGTTTTCCTTACTTTTCTCTTGAAACTATTTGATTTTCCCTCACTTTCTCTCACTAGAAAGCAATTTCTTTCTCTTGAATAGGGACGGTCGGTGTAAAGGTTCAAAATGGGGCTTGAGTCTCTTGAAAATGAGGTTTAAATAAGGCGGTCTTAAGGTTTAAAGAGGGTGATGCAAGCAAGACCACTTTTTAATCAAAGTTTGTCCAAGTCAAACTTGGTCTCCAAATAACCCTACTAGTTACACCAATCCTTGCCAAAACAGTCTCCTTCACATACTATGTTTGCAGGAAAAAAATCTCAGTCAGTCCCCCCTAGCAATCAATGTGATGACGTAACAATGTTAACTTTGACTTACAATTCAATCACACTTAGGTAATGAAAATAAACAACCAAGTCAGTCTTAGTTAAATAATTATCAGTCACTGGTCTAATTGTTGACTTTGACAAAAGAATCAACTGCACTGAAAATAAAGCAGATATTATAACCCCTAATTCCTCTAGCAAGCCTAGCAATAAATATGCTCCTCTTCACTATCCATTATGAACCCTTTATCATTATCATTTGACTCATAACCACTCAAATTATCTGTACTTACACTGGATTCCCCTTCCATTATATAATTAGTGTCTTTAGAATCATCATTTACATTCATTTGATTACCAATACTATGTTCATCCACTTGATCACTATTATCATGCTCATCCACTTGATTACCATCATTATGCCCATCCACTTGATCATGATTATTATGCTCTTGAGGTGGATTTGGTGTATTAATTGGTCCACTAAATATAGGAACTATTTGGGATGAGGATTGAGGATCTATTCGGGGTAAGGAATGAGGTACAAAAACATTTTGAAGTTCACACTACTACACATTTGGGCTTCAACGACACTTGAAAAGAATACATGTTCACATATGATGTGCTTTTTTATTTAAGTGATGTCGTTGTGGTAAAAAAACACAGCCGCCAAAATTTCCATGAAATAGAGTATGAACACCAATGCTAGAAATAAAAAGTGTCATTGTTTTGTTACATTAACAACGGTTTCATTTAAATTTTAAAAAAAATTTGGACAATTTTTAGAAAACTGATGTAAAATTAGTTTCCCGTATTGGTGGAAAAATTTTGCCTCTCGATTCCGATATCATTGATGGAAAATTTTTCCCTCTTCATTTCTTGATTTCATTGGAAATTTCAAGTTTGAAATTTACCCTAAACAAAAAATTTATCCCAAATCTGAAACCTTATTCTCAAACTTGGTTGAGCTACTTGAACCACAAACAGAGCTCTTCCCGACGGTGAGTGGTACCTATAAAAAGCATCGCCGTATGTAAGCTACGACAACATTAAAAAACTATCATCAAATTGCTTCATCTACGATGACGGTCAATATCACGATGCATGAAAAAACATCGTTAAAATGACACTTTTTAGGTCTCGTCAAAGGCCAAATATATAGTAGTGTCAAGTTTTATTTTAGCCTTAACCCCTGATCATGGATACTCCACATCAACTATCAATGAATTCTCCAAATGAATCATTCTCCTTCATAAACCCAATACCACGGCATTTGTTTTCAGGCATACCAAACTATACCTATATATATCAAAATATAAATGTAACACCCCTTTATTCAAGTCCAAAAACCCGGCCAAAGAAATGTCACTCTTCGAAAAACGGTACAATGGGTTAAATAAAAAAGAACTCCTTTTGAAATTTAAAGACAAAAGCCGAATACAAAATTTCCTTTACTCTTTAGGATAAAATTTAAACTGTTAGTAATAATAATAACCCAAATATATCTTTAACTGTAAGCAAAACGGTTCTTTACATAAGACTTACAGCGTAAAGAAAATCAGTTGTATCCCAATTAGAGTTTTAGTTTAAATCAAAAGGACAAAATAGTGTAGAATAAATTTATACTATTGCCAAAAAAGGAAACAAACACAGAGAACACTTAGCATATCACAAACCTCCCAATTTTAGTCACCCAACACCAGACCATGACCTGACAGTCATCGGTCCATGCGTTAACTTTGACCAGAATTAACTTTGACCAAAAGTCAACTGCACACAAAAGTAAACAGATATTACAACTCACCTCTCTTAAAAAGAAATTTCGTTCTCGAAATCAAATGTAGGAGTTAGAGTACTTACTCGAACAGAGATAGATACTTCGCTTTCATTTCGTCCTCCCGCTCCCAAGTTGCTTTTTCGACCGCGTGGTTCCTTCAGAGCACCTTCACAAGTGGAATCTCTTGGTTCTGCAACACTTGCTCCTTCCGATCCAATATCTCCACCGGTTTCTCCTCGTATGTCAAGTTCTCGTATACCTCCAACGGCTCGTACTCGATAACGTGTGAGGGATCATGCACATACTTTTGCAACATAGACACGTGAAAACATCATGGACGCCAGATAACTTGGGAGGCAACGCTAAACGATAAGCCAAAATTCCAACTCTTTCCAGTATTTCGAAAGGCCTGATGTAACGAAGACTTAGCTTCCCCTTCTTACCGAACCTCATTACACCTTTCAATGGTGAAACTTTGAGAAATACTTTTTCCCTAACTTCGAACTCCAGATCCTTGCATCGGTTATCGGCGTAACTTTACTGCCGATCTTGTGCAACCCTCATCCTTCTTCTTATCTTGTTGATGGTCTCATTGGTCTGTTGTAGAATTTCTAGTCCGAGTAGCTTTCTCTCACCAATCTCATCCCAATGCGACGGAGATCTACACTTTCTTTCCTTAAAGAGCTTCATACGGAGCCATTTCAATAGTAGAATGGTAACTGTTGTTGTAGGCGAACTCCACCAAAGGAATGTGTTTTTCCCAACTCCCGTGAAAATCCAGCACGCACGCTCTTAACATATCTTCCAATGTCTGGATAGTCCGCTTCGATTGGCCATCAGTCTGAGAGTGAAAAGCGGTGCTAAAACTTAACTTTGTCCCCATTACTTTATGCAAACATTTCCAGAATGATGACGTAAACCTAGGGTCTCAGTCCGATACAATCGACACTGGTACCCCATGTAGTTGTACGATTTCATCCACATACAGTTGAGCTAACTTCTCCATTGAGTGAGTCATACGCATGGGTAGAAAATGAGCCGATTTTTTAAGACGGTCTACAATCACCCAAATAGCATCGTTACACCGCTGAGACAAGGGTAAATCGATGACGAAATCCATGGCGATGTGCTCCCACTTCCATTCCGAAATCATCAATGATTTCAGCAAACCAGATGTCTTTGATGCTCGATTTTCACTTGCTGACATGTCAGACACTGCTCCACAAACTTTGCTACATCTCGCTTCAAGCTAAACCACCAGAACGCTTTGGAGACATCTCTATACATCTTGGTAGCCCCTGGATGAACAGTGTAAGGCGTATAATGAGCTTCAACTAAGATTTCCTTCTTGATTTCTTCATCATTTGGTACACACAAGCGAGTACCAAATCTCAACGTTCCATCTCCTGCGAGGTTAAACTCCGGCTTCTTCCCTTGAACCACTTTATCTTTGATCTTCATAAGAGCTGCGTCCTGAGCTTGGCCTTCTTTTATCTTGTCCACGATCGAAGGTTGAATAGAAAGTGCAGTCAACATGGATGAATATTGATTAGGAACTAACTCAATATCCATTCTTCTCAAATCCTCTAATATACGTGATTGAGTAGTGATTCAACTCCCGCTGAAACCTGCGTACTTCCTACTTAGTGCATCAGCTACTTTGTTTGCCTTGCCTGGATGATAGTTGATTGAGCAGTCATAGTCTTTTACTAGCTTTAGCCACCTCCTTTGCCTCATGTTCAACTCTTTTTGAGTGAAGAAATACTTGAGACTCTTGTGGTCGGTATAGATTTCACACTTTGCTCCATACAAGTAATGGCGCCAAATCTTCAAAGCAAACACCACTGCCGCAAGTTCTAGATCGTGCGTAGGGTAGTAACATTCGTACGGCTTCAACTGGCGTGAAGCATAAGCAATCACTTTGCCTCCCTGCATGAGTACACAACCCAATCCTTTGCCCGACGCATCGCTATAGATCACAAAATCGTCTTCATCGTTCGGTAGAGTGAAAACAGGCGCTGAAATCAGCTTATTCTTGAGTTATAGGAAACTCTCTTCACACTCTTTAGACTAAATAAACTTGCTTTCCTTCTTTAACAGCTGCGTCATCGGTAACAAAATCTTTAAGAATCCTTGCACAAACCTGCGTTAGTATCCAACCAAACCCAGTAAAACTTCTGACTTCTCCGACATTGGTTGGTCTTTTCTAGTCTTGAACTGCTACAACTTTGCTGGGGTCCACTTGGATACCCTTGCTCGATATCACATGACCAAGGAAGGTGATGCCCTCTAGCCAAAATTCGCACTTCTTAAACTTCGCGTACAACTGCTTCTCTCGCAACCTTTGTAACACTGCCTTCAGATGCTCTTCATGCTCAACGGCCGAATTCGAGTAGATAAGTATGTCATCGATGAACACAACAACGAATTTATTGAAATACTCGGTTCATCAAGTCCATGAATGCTGCAAATGGCATTACCACGAACTGGTAATGGCCATACCTCGTTCGAAAAGCGCTCTTCGGTCGATCTTTCTCCTTGATCTTTAGCTGATGATACCCAGAATGTAGATTGATCTTTGAAAAGAGGCTTGCTCTATGAAGTTGATCAAATAAGTCATCAATCTTTGACAATGGGTACTTGTTCTTGGTCGTCATTTTGTTGAGCTCTCGATAATCAATGCACAACCGCATTGAACTGTCCTTCTTCTTGATGAACAGCACAGGTGCTCCCCATGGTGAGACGCTGGGTTTAATGAAACCCTTGTCTAAGAGGTCCTGTAGTTGGTCTTTCAGTTCTTTTAGCTCTGCTGGTGCCATCCTATAAGGTGCCTTTGAAATGGGTGCAGATCCCGGTACCAGGTCGATGGTAAACTCCATTTCTCGATCTGGTGGCAGCCTTGGTAGCTCTTCGGGAAACACATCCAAGAACTCACAAACTACCCTGACGTCTTATGATTCCAAAGCTTTCGATTCCTTGTCGTAGACACTAACATGGAATCCTTGACAACCTTTTGCAAACACCTATGTGTTTGCAAGGCAGATAACAACCTTGGTTGCGGTCTTGGCTTCAACCCTTCAAACTCAAAATACTGGCCACCAACGGGGCTAAATAGTATTCTCTTCTTCTTACAGTGAATGCAAGCTCTACCCTTAAACAACCAGTCCATATCGAAGATTACATCAAAATCAAACATATCTAATATGATCAAATCAGCAAGCAGCTTTTCGTTTTTGAGACGCACCTCACAGGAATTCAACATAAAAGAAGCACACATACAAAACCAGATGGTGTAGCAACACACAAATCATTGACAAGACGAATAGGTTCTAACGTTAACCTAGATGCAAATCGTCTAGATACGAATGAGTGCGTGGCACCTGAGTCAAATAAAGCATAAGCATCCAATCCATGTAAATAGATCGTACCTGCCACTACAGTAGCATCATCTTTCTCAGCTTCCTCTCTTGACAACACAAAAACTTGACCCTGAGTGGGTTGCTGTCTCCTTCCTCCCATTTCTGGACAATCACGTATCATATGATCGGGCTTGCGCAAACAGGCTCTCTTCTTCCAAAGACTCTCGGTATGATTCTTGCCACATGATTGGCACGGTGGAATGCTAGGTCGGTTGCCATTTCCTCGAGGCTTCTTATTGTCATTGCTATTACGATTGTTGTTCCACTTCTTTCCTTCAACCTTCCTCTTATACTGGTTCCTTCCACCCCAAGACTTCCTTTGGTTAGAGGAACTTTGCCCAGCAGTCTTGCTTACTTTAGAGGTGTGATCTTTCGCAATCAATTGAACTTCATTTGCGCGTCGACATCGTGGGTAGTCTCGATCTTCTATGGCATTGTAGAGTTAAGCTGATCCTTTCTCGAAGCGTCTTGCCTTGCGTTCTTCAGTATCCACCAAATGTGGAGCGTAGCAAGAAAGTTTGTCAAACTTCCACTCATAGTCAACCAAGGAAAGATCCCCTTGAGTGAGCTGCAAGAACTCAATTTCCTTTTCGTCCCATTTCACGATTGGAAAGTACTTCTCCAAGAACAATTCTTTGAAGTGATTCCACAGCATAAGGCTTTCTTCAACGTTATGGGTGCGCTTGATCATATCCCACCAATGGCTAGCTCCTCTTCTGAGCATGAACAAGGCACACACCACCTTTTAGGACTCTGAGCACTTCATCAGCGTGAAAGTCTTTTCTAGTTCTCGGATCCAGTCCTCAGCTACCAATGGATTGGTAGAGCCTTCGAAAATTGGAGGGTGGAATCGCTTGAATTGCTCCACAACTCCACTAATTCCACTAGCTTGTTGTGCTCCTTGACCCGCAAGACTTGCCAAAGCCTCAAGTAATTGGCTGGCCATACTTGCTGGGTTGTTCTCGTTAGCATTGTTAGCTGCTGGTCTCCCACGTGGCATTTTTAGAACAGTAGCATACCATGCAAAATAATTAAGATAGCTATAAAAGAAAGCAAGTAGAATAACACTTACTTATAGAAGAAATCTGTCATAAAACAGGCAAACAAGAATAATAGTTAACAGGCACATCTTCTTCAGAATTCTCCTCCTCTGTGGGGTCATCCTCCTTTTCAGTGTCCTCTTCTTCTTCGGGGTCTACCTCTGGTGCTTGTGGAATTCCCACACCGATGTGGTCCAAATAGTCATTGAGAGCTACTTCTTCTCCAGGATCATCCCGATGCTAATCCATGTACCAGTGGTACATAATGTAACTGTGATCTATCTGAAACTGGTCCAGGTGCCAAGCATCTACATACTGTACTCGGTTACCCTTTTGAGGCACAGCTACTGTATCCCTGCTCAAGTATCGAGCTACCTCTATCTTTCCTCGATCAAGCTCCCGACGTTGCGCATCTTTAAACTCCCTAATTTCCTTGTAGTCATCACCGGAGGTCAAGGCTGGGGCATGTGCGGATTGGTGATAGGATGGTTCTTCCTGCACTGCGACTTCCTTTCTCGGATGCTGGCGGGGTATGTGAGTTGGGCACTCAACATTCACCTCTGCTTGGTGAAGTTTGGCCACGATGTCACTCTGGAAAGATGGGGGCTCTGGGCTCATCCTCGATCTCTTAGGAATAGGCATATCCATATGTCGTGGCTCCGTTTGCACGAAGCACGAGAAAAGGTACTAACTACTTGACCCATCTTAATACAGTAATCCAATTGAAAGCACAAAATCAACAATAAAGCAAAACCAAACACGAATAAAACAACTACCTTTGGCGTGTGAGTGGACACTGGAGTGGGCGATTAGTACAAATTTTTTAATAACTAGGCTCTGATACCAAAACTATAACACCCCTTTATCCAAGCCCGAAGACCCGGCCAAAGGAATGTCACTCTTCAAAAAATGGTACAATGGGTTAAATAAAAGAGAACTCCTTTTGAAATTTAAAGACAAAAGCCGGATACAAAATTTCTTTTACTCTTTAGGATAAAATTTAAACCGTTAGTAATAATAATAACCCAAATATATCTTTAGCGTAAACAAAGCGGTTCTTTACACAAGACCAGTAAAAAAGGTTGTATCCCAATTAGAGTTTTAGTTTAAATCAAAAGGACAAAATAATGCGGAATAAATTTGTACTATCGCCAAAAAAGGAAACAAACATAGAGAACACTTAGCATATTACAGACCTCCCAGTCTTAGTCACGCAACACCAGACCATGACCTGACAGTCACCGGTCCATGCGTTGACTTTGACCAAAAGTCAACTGCACACAAAAGTAAACAGATATTACAATAAAGGCTCATGACTATAAATGATATATGAATGATGCTCTCCATTATTGCACCCTAATTGCAAATATACATCACAATTTATATGATTCATAATTTAAACATTAATCAAATTCAAAAATAGAAACTTGGGAAGCTTAATTATTCTGAGATAGAATATACATATATATATATATATATATATATATATATATATATATATGTATGTGAGGGTATATAACTGAAATATATTATGAGTTGTGGAAAACATGAAGAAAATTTAGTAAGTTGACATATAAAAAAATTACAAGTACTCAGAAGTAAGATAAATTTAAAGTATTAATTGTAAAATTTAATTGACAAATATTTATTAAAGATCAAATGTTGTGCTATTTGGTAACAGGACATTTCGACCTTCCAGCATCAGGCTTGTAAAGTAGTTATTTCAAAGCAGGATTGCTTTATCCTTATGCCTACTGGTGGAGTTAAAAGCTTATGTTATCAAGTTATTTATCTTTTCTATATATTATAAATGATGTTGTTTGTAGTAAACAGTTTTATTTCTTAAAATGCTTAAGAGTTTTGCATTTCACTTTCAACTTGGATGTTTTGTTGCTATGAACAGATTCTTCATTTTTTATTCAATTTTCTTATTTCCCTTAAATTCCATGTTAAAGGAAAATTTGAAGACAAAAAAAAAGTAGTGCTTTTTAATCCTAAAATTACACTTTAAATCTCAAAATCTAAATTACAAAATTCCCAAATTTAGACCCTAATCCATGCCCTTTGTTGAGAAAAATAACATCATAACCCAAAATTTAAACCAAATTAAAAATTTAAATCCCAAAAATCTATATGCAAAAATTTAAACTCTAAATCCCTAAATTTAAACCCTAATTCGTTCATAAACATAAAATCACAATCCAAAATTTGAACCCTAAATTTAAACTTTAAATACCAAAATTTAAACCCAAAATCTATATCCTAAAATTTAAACCTTAAATCCCCAAATTTAAACCTTAAATGGCAAAAACCCTAATTCATACCCTTGGTTTGTAAACATAAAATCACAACCCCAAAATTAAAATCCAATAGAAGAAGAACCATAAAACTATATATAAAACAAAATGCATAAGAATTGTACATACCTAGTAATGTCAGAAATCCAACAATCCCTTTCACACTCACATTTACATTAAACTCTCTTCCACCCATGCATAATAATGCACTCTACACAACCCAAATCTCAAAGAAAATAAAAAATAAAATTAGAAATCTGAAAAAGTTACATGAATTGCAATATATATATATATATATATATAAACTCTCAAACAAACAAAAAAAGCTTACCAATTGTATTTGATTCGTTCGTCACAAGTCTTCACCACGAATCTAAAGCATTAAGAATTCCGTGTATCCGTTGTTTGCAGAAAATATATTTTTTGTTTTCTTTTTTGCGAGGGAGCAACAAGAAAGAAAAGACATGAGAGATGGGCATGCAGTCAAATGTGAGACCTCTCAACCAAGCTTCGCACAAATTTTCAAAAAAATTATATTGATCCATATGTTCTTTTAGAATTTAATTATAAAAAATTCAAAAAAATTTAAAATTGTGTCTGAAAAGACAATTTTAGCTTGTGATCGTTAAAACTAACAGCACCTAGTAGACGGATGATAAGTTTTTGATGAAATTTAAAACTAATAGTGTGTAAATGTAATTACCCCAAACCTGAAGGGGTGTTTGTGATATTAGCCCTGAATAGTTTAATAATTTTTTCTTTTTTCTTTTTCCTTTTGCTTTGGAATAACTCTAGTACGAGCCTTTTATAGAAATACCTCTATGTTATCATGAAATTAGAATTTAGATCCTCACGTTCTAATTGACTTCAATTTAACATCTGCGATAACCAAGTTATTATTTCAAAATTGTCAATTTTCGGACACATTTTTGGTTTTATCGTTGTTTCATCCTTTTTATTGAAACAAGCAGCTTTTAAATTCTCCGAGCATTTTGTGAGGGCCGAGAATACCTTGTGAAGAGTTGAGGAATTTTTTTCTACCCATTTTACCCTTGGTCAAAGTTTAATCAAGTTTGACTAGGTTTGACTTTTACTATTTATTATTTTAATATTTTAGTAAATATTTTTTACTTTTTACTTTATTATATTATTATTTTAAGTTACCAATTGGAATTTTTCACCCTTGTTCCTTTTGCCATCTTCTTCAATTGTGTTTGCTTCCATTTATTTCTAGAGAGAGTAAAGAAAACTTAGAGAGAGAAAGTGAGAAAAGTAAAAATACAAAGAATTTTCAAGTAAAATTCAAGGGTTTTGGGTCGGCCATCAAGGAGAGTTCATTGGCTTAGCTTGTGTTGATTTTCAAGACTTAAAAGAGGTGTTTTCTTACTTGGAAGAGAGGTAGGCAGCTATTTCTTTTTGAATTTTTCATGTAAATAATGTGTTTTACTTTATTAATTGATGGAATCATGCTTTGTATTGATGATTTGATGGTTAGTTATGCTTAATTTGATGTGTATTGAGCAAATAACAAAACTTCCAATTGATGAGGGTTTAGGGTTTATGAAATTAATGAGTTTCCATGTGAAAATCATGGTTTAATGCTTGAATTGTTGATGGAAATGATAGTATGCTTGATTAATTTGATGATTTGGTGGAAAAATTGTTGGATTTGGACTTGTAAAGGGGACGACAATGTGTAGGAAGAGTATGTCCAATTTTTACATACGAGGGGCATTTTGGTCTTTTCAAATGTTAAATGTATTTTGAGTATTTTTAAAAATTTCAAGGGTATTTTGGTCATTTTGCATGTAAGGGACACAAATGAAATTTTTAAAAATGGTCAAGAGTATTTTGATCTTTAGCATATAAGGGACATAAATGGAATTTTTAAAATGATTAAGAGTATTTTGGTCATTTAACACATTAGGGACATGATTGAAATTTTTAAAATTATTAGGGGTATTTTAGTCTTTTTCCATATAAGGGGTAAACTTAAAAATATTAAAAATTAGAGGGGTGTTGTGGTCTTTTCTAAATTTCAAGTTATTTTATTATATAGATATTAAAATTACTTATTTATTAATTAATTTATATATAATTATATTCAATTACAATTATTTTTATTTTTATTAATATATTTATTTATACAAACTTAGCTTGTTTGGTAAGCCAGACAGAGGGGGACTATACTAATTTTGTCTAAAAATTAGTGAAGTGCAGGGTTTGGTAGATATTGGGAATAAATAAATTGGGGACAAAGTTAGTGAAGGTGAATTATTTTTTGTCTTGGTTTTTGACCCCCCAAAATTAGTGGGTCTGGCCCGGACCTCTCTTATATCATGTGTTCAACTTTCTCCTTTCATCAACACTGAGCTTTGTTTCTTGCAGAAATCAATCAATCTCGTTGCCCACCTCAGATCTCGTTCATGTCACGCAACTATAATCTGACCTTAAGGTTAATTTCTTCACCATTTTTTTTCCTTTAATATCTCTTGGATATGAAATTATTATGTTACCCACCTCAGATCTCGTTGCCCATCTTAGATCAGCAAGACTGAATCAATCATCGCTCACCTCAGATCGACCATTTTGTATTTTCCTTCCTCTTCAGTTTTGAAATTTCCACCTTCGTATCCCCTCTCACTCGTTCTTGTCACCCAATTATAATCCGAGCTCAAGGTTATTCAATTTCTTCACCTCTTTTTTTTTCTTTAATATCTCTTGGATCTGAAATTATTATAATTTTGCTTCCTGCTTATTTTATTTTATTTTGTGTTTTGATTTGGTTTTTAATGTTCGTGCCCTTATTTTTCCAGAAACTATATGTTAATGTTATGATATTTAATATAATATATTTTACTAGTGTTATTTTAGGTTAGATTTTAGAGATAAAGAATTCTACAACTTTGATTTACGAACACTGATTTCCATCGCCGTAGATAAGACACACAATTGGATATTTGTAGATTTATGTAATAAGTTTGTGTTTTATGTACTTGCATTTGTTTGCAATGTAGGAGTCCATAGGTTTCTTATGGCTGTCAATGACTAGTGGTGTCTAACCTGTAAGATGATGAAATTACAAATTGACTAGTGACTAGTGTTAATGTGTGGCCTAAATTATACATATTCATCTTTGAATTCTCTACCTGTAATCTGTAATATCATTAATTGGGTTTCTGGTAATAACATAGGCGTTGAAATATGAAAAATAGGTGATGCAAAAACATGAAAACATATTGTGTTATTTGGTTTTGCTTAAATGATGAGTTGACCTTGAAAACATATTGTTTTATCAACTATAATGTGATTCTTGCTAATTCGAATTATAGCATCTGATTGACTGAGTAAATCAAATGGTTTCTATGAGATTAATGTGATGCCATGTTACTGTGTTTTCTTTGTGAGGTATGAAAGACTTAGTTGAATTGGAAAATAAACACCTAATTCATGTACTCATCTTTTTGTTATGCTTTCTTATCTAATTTATATATATTTTTTCATCTTTATAAATTTTAGATATGGATCGAAGGAAGCTTATTGTGATGGTCATTGCAGATGAATTAGAGATGGAAAACTATTTTATGTGTATGATGATGATCACTTTGATGTATATGTTTATAGCATGACATTATGAGAGAAATTGTCAACAACAATCAAGTATTTGCAAATCATCAAACACGTTTATCATTTGTAAATAGACTGTTAGAAAGTAATGTTTTTTTTGCATTAGTTAACTTAAGTTGGATAGAAGAACATTGGTGATACTATGTGAACTATTACGCCATGATGAAAATATTAAGAAAGAATGGTTGGTTACATTAGAGGAGCAAGTGTGCATATTTTGTACATACTTGCTCATCATGCAAAAAACTGTACTATTGTTAGTAAATTTTATAGGTCAGGGGAGATGATTAGTAGGTACTTCAATTTGGTGTTAATTGTAATTATACGATTACATCAAATCTTGTTTAAGAAGCCAGATCCTGTACTTGAGAATTGCACTGATAATAGGTAGAAAATGTTTAAGGTATGTCATTGGATTAGTTTATCATTCTAATATTTATGTTAATGTTTAGTCATTTATTTATTTTACTACAATTTAAGTTAAATTAATTTATGAATTGTTTATAATTGTTTGGGAGCATTAGATGGAACCTATATTAAAGTGTACCTGAGTTGGATAAAGCAAGATATAGAACAAGAAAGGGTGAGATTGCAACCAATGTTTTAGGTATTTGTTCAAGGAATATGGAGTTCATATTTGTACTACCTGGATGGGAAGGTTCAACTTCTGACTCAAGGGTGCTACGTGATGCACTAAATAAACCTAATGGTTTAAAAGTACCTAGTGGTAAGAGTTGGACATGAAAAAGATTAAAAGAAAAAATATTAAATGTGTGGATTTCTTTAGAACTAAACTAATACTAGATATTTTTTGAATGTTAGGTTATTATTACCTTGTGGATGCTGGTTATACTAATGATTAAGGATTTCTTGCACCCTATAGGGGAACAAGATATCACCTTTCAGAATATAGGGATGGTTCTATCCTAGTAATTGCTGAGGAATATTTCAATATGAAGCATGCATCTGCACGAAATATCATAGAACATTGTTTTGGAATTCTTAAAATGCATTGGGTAATTTTAAGGAGTCCGCCTTTCTATCCGATTAAGACACAAAATCGAATTATTATGGCATGCTGTTTTATATACAATCTTATTAGAATAGAGATGTCAGTGGATCTCGATGAAACTGCATATGATTTGTCACCGAATAGTCAAAATGATGTAGAGGAAGATGTTATTGCATCAGTTGCATCTTCAAGTGAATGGACTACATGGAGAGATGATTTGGCTAAACAAATATTTGATGAGTGGAGATGAAATTGAGGTTCATAAACTAATTTTGTTGTTTGAATAGTTTTTGTACTTTTAATATTTGATGATTGAAATTAAATATATTGATGGATTGTTTATGATGGATATGTAATGAATTTGTATGATTAGTTTTCATACTTTTTATGTTTGATGATTGAAATGAAATATTTTGATGAATTATTTATGATGGATATGTAATGAATAGGTTTTTTTTGTTATTTATATGGATTGTTTATTTTGTATTATTAAATGAAAAATTATTATTTCATAGGAATGGAAACTAGAGGTAGTAGTGCTACTTAAAATAGACATGAAAGTAGACGTATTTGGACTAAGAAAGAAGAGAAATCATTGTTGGATATATTGGCTGATGTTGTTGTTCGTGGTATGCATTGTGACATTGGTTCTTTTAAATCTAGAATAATGACAATAATTGAGACGGCTTTAGCGGAGAAGTGTCCAGATTCTAGTTTGAAAATTAACCTCCATATAGAATCAAAGTTAAAGAAGTAGAAGAAACAATATGGAATTGTGTATGATATGTTGAATAAAAGTGGCTTTGGATGGAATGAAGAAATGAAGTGTGTAGAGGTTGATAGTCTTAATGTTTGTTAATCATATGTTGAGGTTTGGTACCTAAACTCAAATTTGTTTAAAAATTATAATTTTATTATTCCCAATTTACATTAATTTCCTTATATATATTTTTTGAATTATTTGCTTAGAGTAATAAACAAGCTGAAGGTTGGTGAGGCAAACCATTTCCCATATATAATAGGCTACTGAATATTTTTGGGAAAGATCGTGCTACTGGTATAGCAGTACAAACTGCTGAAGATATAACAAGTGATTGGCATTTGGATGATGGAAATGAAGAAAATGAAGAAATTGAGATTGAAGATATACCTTCTCCCATGAGTGTCAATCAAACCATACACTCTGCCAATCAATCAGGGCGTAGGAGGAAGGGAAAATTACAGATTGATAGAGTTGCAGGGTTTAATGATATAGCTGAGAAGATGTGCACAAATTTCTATGTGGAAGCAAATGTACGTATGACAAAATTGACTGATAGTCTTCCAGTTGTAGATAACTATCCGAAGTATTTAGCAATGGAGCTAAACAGGCTAGGGTTTTATACTAATGATAACTTGAGCATATCCAAATCAATGAGGATGGACCCCTCAAATGTGGAGGTGTTCAAGGTAATTGAGACTGATGATGAAAAAATAGAGTTTGCATTATCATTTAAATAGTTGGCATGTTCTGAGTATGTTGGTTTATTGTGTTTACATTTATTATCATTATCGGTCATGAGACAATTCTTATGTTTGCAATTCTGTAATGTTTATTTATTTTTATTTTGAACAAGTATGTACAATTAATGTTGTAGGATTTGTGTATGACAGTTATGTTGATTTTAAATGTTTTTTTTCAATCGTTGTTTATGAATTGTTGTTATGCAATTTAAAATAAATTAAATTAAATGAATTATTTTGTTATGCAATTTGTTCTAGATTAATTTAAAAAATATTGTTATGTAATTTATAAATTACTTTGTTTCATTAAATTAAATTCAGAAAATTTAATGGCCAAGAAAACAATCAATTTATGACTCAACCTGTCATATGTATTATGAGAGGGGTTAAGATCGTCATTCAGATTAGCCGTATGGAACTTTTTATGTACGAGTGGAAAACCAGGGAAATTTTTTCACTTACCGTATCTTCTATGTTATCACTAATATCATCATCCCCTTTTACCCCTCCCATAATGTAAATGCATTCCCTAACAACAGCAGCAGCTAAATATCCCCTAGGGCAGTTCATTGGTTCCCTAATCATTCATGCTTTGAGCTATGGATCAAAAATTTAGTTCCATCAAAACCACCCAAAGCATATCTATGATAAATATATATGAAGGAAATGAAGTATATTTTTTATATTAAATATAAAATTAATAGGAAATATTGTATAGTTTTTTTACAAAAAAATAATTAATGTAACTAAAAAATTTAAACAAAAAATCTATTAACTAATATATTACCAAATAACTAATAATAAATATATGAAATAAAAAAATTAGCTTAGTATATTATGATATAATATATATATATATTTTAAATATTTAGTCCCAGTTCTACGGCCTTCCATCAACATCCTATGGTGTTATATACACCAAACACAAGATAAAAAGTTTACAATTTTGTCTGGACTGTACCAAACACATAACAATATTAAATTAGTCCCAGTCTGGGTACAAAATTAATTCTGTCTAATCCTACGTACCAAACACACCCTTGTTTGTATAGTTATAAATATATATACTTATGTATTGGTGTATGTATATATAATTATATAAATGTATAAGTTGTATTTGTGTGCATGTATATGTGTATAAAATATGTGTATACATATATGGGTGTGTATACATGTATTTGTATATATATATGTGTGTATGTGAATGTATATTTATATATGTGTATTTTTATATATGTATATATATATATGTTTATAATTGTATTTATAAATATGGATGGATATGTATATATATAGTGGAGTGGTTGTATGTATGTGTCTAGTTAGAGAATTGTTATTAACTGTTATATAACCAAGGGTAGGATGATAATTAGCCATTTACCTATTGAGGGGTATTTTGATAAATTTTTTTATATACTTTAGGGTTATCTTGATAATTATCGAGATGGCTAGTAGTATTTCGGTAGTTACATCAATGTGTTTAGCGATTTGAAATCGTTGGTTGAGAAGGGGCATTTCGGTACTTACTGCTGTCGAATGAGATGGTTTGGTAATTATGCATTTTATTGCGTTACTTGATTGTACTTGTACATTGTGGCATGAGCATTTATTTTCATGAATATTGTTTTATGTGAAATGATGAATTTTTCTCTAAAGATATGTGTTTTCAAAATGGGTGCATAAATAAAGGTGCATGATTTTAAACCCTGTTTTAATAGTTTTGTGAGTCACTGACCACATGTGAAGGTGGGTCACCCAAAATGGTGATTCATTGGCATACCATCAAAGGCGTGGTGTTTTGTGTGGCTGCACAAAACGCAGAAAGAGAATGAGCTATTCAGTTAAAAATAAAGAGGGAAAAATGTTGATTTGAGATATATGGTTGTATACTACATGACATGACATTGACATATGTATTTGAGTTGACTATTGAGTGTTTAGCACTCACAATTGTTTATCCTGTATGACAGGTAAATCCGAAGCTCCACAGTAGAGCTTGGTGGCAGTGTAGACCTGAGAAGGCAAGACACAGTAAATAGTTCTTCTGAGTTTTTCCTTTTAAAGTTTTTTAGGTAAAGATACTCTATATATTAACTATCTTTTTCTTTTACGATGTGAGTGAGAGTATTTTTAAAATATTTTATTTATTTTATTACTAGTTGTTTGGTTTGGTAAAACGGTCTCAAAGAGTAAAGAAAGACTTTAATACTATTTGAATAGTTTTTAAATATAAATTGAGTTTATATTTGATAAGAGAAAAAAGTTTAATGGTAATTACACCTTAATTGGGAACCTAGGCTTGAGTAAGGGGGTATTACAATATCATATGTTAGTCAAAGCATGATATTATTTCTAATTAACACTTTTTACCTTAATTTATGAAATAAATCATTTGGAATTAGAAGAGGAAAAATTTTATTTCATTAAATTTGTCAATTTACTCTTATTTCAAATTTTACTAAATATGTTATTTAATAAACAAAATTTGGAATCTCAAGGCTAAAGTCCAAATTGAAAAGCTTGATGAGAACCTTTTGAAACTCATTTTCTTAGACAAGGCAAATAGAGATTTAACCTTCAATAAAAGACTATGATCTTTAGATGGAGCTCATCTGATTTGAAAGAATGGCCATCCAACATAATAATTAAGGAGATATCTTTTGACACTTCCACTTTCTATGTGCAAGTTCATAGTTTATCACTATATCTCCTACACAGCAATGGCAATCGGGTCCCAATTAGATGAGATACATCCATCTTCGATCCACAAACATATATTGGTGGATCAGGATAAACATCTTGATTGTAGCCCCCTACTAGTAGGTTTCTTTCACTCAGTAGATAAGAGCTAGAAGATTTGGGTACAGTTTAAACTAAAATGCCTCTAAGATTTTTACTTCAAATGTGGACAAATTAACCATATTATGAAAAGATGCAAGTTTTCAGAAGTATCAATAGCTAGCACAATGATCGGAGTCACTGCAAGGCTGTACAGATCATGGCTTCGCACGGAGGTCGATGAAAGCTTGTTCATAAACCGATCAATCTCTTCCAATGAAGTACAAAAGCTGTTAGACATACTTGATATGTTCAATGAAACCTTAGGCCTACCTACTGAAAGAGAAGATACAGTTAAGATACTTGTCCTAGTTGACAACCCATCCTTGGAGCTTGTAGTGGAGATGTCAAACTACATACTTATTTTGGTTAACCAAGATGAGCTTTTTGAAAATATTCTATCAGAGGCCTAAGGTAGAAGCACTTTTACTATAATTAAGAACCAAATTTCCAGACAATTTCTCATCAATGAAGAAAGTAATCATAAGAAAGGTAAGATTTGGAAAAGTACAGATCCCCCAATTTTTGGAGTGAACAGAGAGACTACAAAATATAGGGGCTTTAGTAAAAAAAATATTGATTGCGAAGACGACTCCACTATATTTAAAGAGTTTGCATAATGGATTAGCTTGGATTTTGTGTCTCCAGTCCAAAACATTAAAGCCCAAATTAGACTAAAGAAAGTGATATAAAGGAAAAAAGAAGCCCACTGCACTTTAGATAGCCCTTTATAGAGAAGGTGTACTTTTAAATTGATTGAAGAGAATCAGACCACATATGAGTTGGAAGATGACTAGTCTCAACCCGTAAATGAGTTAGTTGTAGTAAATGATCAAGGCCATAAAGAGTTTTTAATTCCTCTAACATCTTTTTAGCCCGACACTTTGAAAGTTTATAGAAGAGGAACTAAACCATCTACTTTTGTGTCAAGGCCACAAAGCCTTTAAGGAGAGAACTCTCCCTTCACACCTCAATATCTTGAAAAGTTAGTGGTAAATTTGGATTGAGTGGTAATAGAAGCTCCAATTTCCACCTTCTTTGTACAAATTGAAGGGCAAGGTTTAAAACATCCTATGTGCATGAGATGCAAACTGGGAAGCACAATTACAAGAAAATAAGAGATAGACAAATCTAGCAAAACTATAGGTAACGAAAGAATAAGAATCAAGAGGATTTTTATTTTGCTAAGAAGGCGGGCCAATACAAACCCCTCCCCACCTCTAAATCTCGTTTCTCATAATTGCAGGGGTTTGGGTTGCCTAGAGGATCGATTAGTCCTGTCGAATATCATCAAAAAAATGGAACCCCCAATATATTTTTCTTTTAGGGACCAAAGGCAAGAGAGATCATAAGGAAAAGTATTGTAAAAGTTTAAATTTTGATCATTATGTAATAGTGGATCTGAAAGGTTTATCAGGTGGTTTTATTTTACTATGGAACACTAATGTTGATCTGAAATTGGTTTGGGAAGTATCAAAAATAATTTTGAAAGCTGGAACCTGATAACATGCTATAGACCAACTATATATAGAGAGAAAAGACAATTATGAGAAGAGTTGACAAAATTTCTTGAGGATGATGGGATTTCTTGGCCTTATTTGGAGACATCAATAAAGTAATTGAAAAATTAAAAAAGCTCGAAGGGAGGTCATTGCATGGAAGAAGGCATGTTCGAAAGCAATTCATTATGGATGTAGAAAGGGTGGATCTAAGGTATACATGCAATAGATTTTCATGCCAAGGAATAGCCACAAAAGAGAGGTTAGATTGTGCTGCTGCAAGCATTAACTAGATTTATTATTTTTTAGAATATCATATTCTTCATTTAGCCAGAGATCAATGGGACCATGCACCAATTTTGATTAATACAAAGATAACTGATAGACCCCACAAAAAGCCTTTTAGGTTTTTAAGTGCTTGAACTATAGATGATAGTTGTATGGAAATGATAAATAAAGCTTGGAATTCTTCTTAGTATGGAAAGGAAAGTTCCAAACTTTTGAAGTGATTAAACTCTAACACAAAGGGCCTTAGTAAATAGAACAAAGAGGTTTTCAGGTACACTCACAGTCTTATAAAATAGCTTGAAGAAGAACTTTTGCAGCTTTAGAAACAAGAGGAAAATCCAAGCCTATGGCAAACAGAAATGGTGAAAGAACTGAGAATTCAACGAAATAGACAGGAACTAATAGCAAAACAAAAATCCCGCGAAGCTTAGCTAAAGCATGGGGGATAGAAATACCAAATTTTTTCATGTAAGTACAATGATTAGAAGAACGAAAAAATCGTATTCTCTTTGTGAAGAATAATTCAGGATAGATACATGGTGAGTATGAAATAAGAAAGTACTTCAAAGCAAAGTTTGACAACTTTTTCTAATCATATATTCTCATATTGCCTATTGATTTTCATACTTTTATTGATCCATGCATTACAAGTGAAAAGAACACAGAGCTCATGAAAATTTCAACAATGGAGGAAAGAAAATATGCAATTTGGAAGCTTCACCCTTTGGAATCCCCTGAACAAGATGGATGTCCTGGTATTTTTTTTATAGAAAATACTAGAATGTTATTAGAGAACAAGTCACAACTTTTATCCAATAATATTTTCAGCTTCCAAAAATCACATAAGGTATAAATCGAACGATGATTGTCTTAATTCTAAATCAAAGCACACAACTTCTTTCCGCCACTTCAGATCAATGAGTTTGTGAAATTTTTCTCATAAAATAATTCCAAGAATTCTTACAGAGAGATTAGCAAAAGTACTAGATCAATTGGTGTCACTGAATCAAGAAGCGTTTATTCACGACGATGGATAGCTGAGAATATTATTTTGGCCCAATAATTAGTTCATACAATTAGAAATCACAAAGGTTAAAAAGGCTTTATGATAATGAAGATTGACTTGAACAAGGCTTATGACATAGTAGAGTGGAGCTTTCTTGATTTGGTTCTTCATGCATAGGGATTTTTAGGTGCTTTTTGTTCACTTTTATGAGTAATGTCAGTACAATTAATTTTACTATATTGCTAAATGGTAATATATGCAAAAAAAAAAATCCCCTCAAGAGGCTTAAGGCAGGGTGATTCTCTTTCACCTTACCTTTTTATTCTATGTGCTTAAATTCTTATTAGAATATTCAACATAGAAGAAAGTAAGGGTAAGATCTAACAAATTAGAATTTGTAGGAATGCTCCTCTAATCTCGCATCTCCTATATGCAAATTATATCCCAATTGCTTGTTAAGAAAATAAAGAAAATGCTGAGACAGTGAAAAGGACTATGAATAAGTTAGGCAGCTAGTCAGGCCAAAAGATAAATATTAAAAAATCTTACATTTTTTTCTCAAAGAATATAAGCTAGGCAACCAAAAATAAAGTCAACTTTTGATGGTTTTTAAGAGATGGGTCCAAAGTCTATCCACCTTGGAAATAATTTGGTTTTTTGGAATGAAATTGGTACAAGAATTTGGAATGTTGAAAGATAGATTACAAGCTCGTTAGATGGTTGGCATAGCAAGCTTCTTTTGAAGGCCAACAAAGCAACCATCATTAAAGCTGTTGCTCAAGTAATTACCTCTCACTCCATGACCATTTTTCATATTCCCTCAAATTATGCAATCAAATGGACTCAATCATTAGACAATTTTGTTAGGGAGCAAATCCAAATCCAAATTATCTTGTACTAACTTGGATTTCTCTATGTCAACCAAAGGATTACGGTGGGTTGGGTTTCATACTTTTTAAGAATATAAACACTTCTTTTCTAGATAAGCTTGCCTGACAAGTTGCCTCAGGACAACAGTGTATGTGGACTAATCTTTTAAGATTTAAATAATTAAAAGATGATACCTTTGGAAAGGAAGAATTAGTTCTAAAATGCTATTAAAAAAGGGACCTATTACAAATTGTGTGATGGAGGTTCAGTAGAGAGAGACCCTTGGATACCCTGTATGGAGGATTTTCAAACCCAAACTAAATAAAGGAATAGATGAAAAACATTAGAAGGAAGTGATAATCCTTCAAATGGAAGACATGCTAGAAAAGAACAGGGAACTTCTGTATGAAATCTATAAGAATGAGAGTTTTCACTCAATACTCAAATTGAAATGGACCCTTTATAGCAGTCAAGATCAACTAGTTTGGATTAGTAACCAAAAAAGTGGGTTTTCAGTCAAGGGTTATTACCTTATGACAAACAAATACAAGTTTAACTTAAATGCTGAAAATCTTTGGAAGAAAATTTGGAAAAATAAGATTCATGAGCAGCTAAAGGTGCGTTTATAGAGCATGTTAGCTGAAGTGCTATATACTAGAGTTCAATTACACAGCAAAATCCACTTTTGGGAGCTATCTTGTAATAACTGAAAGTTTTTTGTTATGAAAATTTATTTAGTTATATATATATATATATATATATATATATATATATATAACGTAGTTAATTGTTAAACACTCTCCTAATTAATTGGGAGTTTGTTACTTTGTGGTTAAGTAATTCGAATTTAGTTAGGAAACTTGGTCTTAAAACCAGACAAATATTTAAAATTTAAGTTGAATTAGGAGTCTAAGCATAGTGGAATTATATTTCTCTTAAAATTCTAGGAAACTACGACTATAAAGGGATATAGGGTGACTGAAATTTTACAAGGCATTAAAGAGAGAATTTGTAATATCTGCTTACTTTTGTGTATATTTGACTTTTGGTCAAAGTCAACTCTGGTCAAAGTCAATGTATGAACTGGTGACTGTTGAGTCATGGTCTGATGTTGGTTGACTAAGACTGAGTGGTTTGCTATCTTTTATGTTTTTTTCCCTGTGTTTGTTTCCATAAATGGCAAGTCAAGGTCCAAGTCAAAGTCAACAGTTAACAGTCAATCCTACCACGTCATCATTTTGACTGGCAGTATAATGACTGGGATTCATGTCTTGACTGTGTTTAGGGCATGTTTATCTAAGGAATGGTCTTGTTTTAATGGGGGGGACCACTTGTAAGACCAAATTTCAAACTTATCAAACTTGAGTCAAAAGTAGCTTCGCTTACATTACGCCTTTGAAACCCTATTTTCCTCTTTAAAAGCAACCTTATGAATGCAACTTAAACCCTAATTGAAGCCTTGGTTGCCATCCATCACCATAGAGAAAGAGAGAGAGGAGAGATTCTTGAGAGAGAAGAAGGAAAAGCAAGCTAGATCTCCAAGCTTCTCAAGAGGAAACTCAAAGGGACTTCAAGAGGAAAGAGGGAGCTATTTGGCCGGCCACTTTCCAGCAGCTGGAGGGGTGTTTCTGTCTTGCTTTTTCAAGGATTCAAGTGAGGTTTAAGCAAATTCAAGGTAGGATCCCAACTTTAGATGTGTTTGTTAGTGATTTTTGTAGTGTGTTTTTATTGATTTTGACTTGGATCTACTCTTTCTAAGTGCTTTTCTTCTTAGATCTACTTTGTCTCACTTGAAAAGTGTATAAATGAGCTATCTTTAACTTGATTTAAGTGGGTTTTTAAGAGTTTGGTCAATGCCCCAATTTGTGGTTGGTTAGTTTTCAAATCTTGTAATTTTTGGTTATTAATGTATTTATTTACACTTTCAGCTTGCTATATCTTGTCATGGCTGTTTTGGGACCTTGATTTATTATTTTTCTTGCTGGAAAATCGTGTGTATATGTGCCTTTGAATTTTGGCCAAGAGCAGTTATTGGAAACTAGTTGGATCTTCATGATTTGGCAACGTTTCCTTGTTAATTCTTGTTGTGCAATAGGAGTGTGTGTGTGCTGGAAATTTCTAGATTATGTGAGCTGGTTGCTTAATTAATATTGTGCAGTAGATTTGATATGGTTAAAATCTGAAAATTTTAATGGATGTTAGTTATTAATGCATGAGAGATGTATGAGCTATCATCCTAGTAAAATGCATGGAAATTATATGTGTGGCATGGATTAAAATTGCTAGAAATTTTGGGATTAAAAATGGTTGTTTTGTACCAGCCAAATGCAATGCTTTAATAAACCAATTAAGGTAATAAGGTGACTAGTTTAGGACTTGGAAATTAAACCAAACTCCATGACTATTTTTGCCCAAAAACAACTTTGATTTCTACCTAGCTTTTAAACTATTAAAGTTTGAAACTTTATACTTCATGTGATGGTTAATCTAGCAATGTACAATTTATTTACAAAGTATTTTTGCTGAAAATTTATTTATGTAAGAGTGTATATATTGTTTTCCTTAGTAAATAGAATGTTATTTTGTAAATATTTTTCTTTGAAAGTAAATGGATTTTCTTACATGGATATACCTATATATATATGTGTGTGTATGTGTGTGTAATGGTATAGGTTTATATACATATATAGTTGTTAGTTACTTGATTTATAACAATAAATTTGTACCTATAGTTATGCATGATAAAATATAAATGTATATATATATATATATATATTTTATTATTTTATCTTGAATTTGGGATTTTCTACCATGGCTTAAGCGTAGATCACTTGGTAGTGTGTATGTTTTCACTTCACACATGGGGATTAAGTATGCTTTGTGGTTATGTATACTATGAGCATAAGAATAATATTACTAGTTAAGGCACGAGCATCCACATGCATTGCAACCTATCATGAAAGTTTTGCTATACACAAGAAAAACTATTTTATTGTCAATTCATATTTTAAAGGTTATGTATTGTATAGTCATGGCCATGCACACGTAGGCAATCAAAATTTCTGTGGATGGAGCATATGTGAATGTGTATGTGAATCGCTTAGTTGAGGTCCCACTAACTAGTGAGTGGAGAGATTGGATTCTCGAATGCGCACACATATGAGCGTATTAGTATGTATGAAAGTTATAACCCCAGCGCTTGCATGGTGCGGATGTAAGCGAATCTCACCTCTACTCATGCCGTTTCATTTAAACGATTATAATTATAGGGATTTCCTTGAAAGCATGTGTGTGTGCTGCTTTAGGAAATTAGAGTTACAGACGGGTAACTAGCTTCAGCATAACTAAAACTTACGAAAAGTGAAAAGTCCTAAGTACACAAGTTTTTAGCAAAGTGAAAAGTCCTACGTACACAAGTTTTTAAAAGTCATTGCATAGATGATTATTTTAATAAGAGAATTGGACAAGAGATTTCATAACTGTTGGCATTCTAATAGCATATTGCACTGCATCTTCACATGCATGTTAGGAATCTACTGGTTGTATTTCACTCACTTCTGTTTGTTTCCTATGTATAAATAATCCTGAACCCTAACTTGAGCAGTTTGGCAATGATGTGGCGAACTAGCAAAGAATGGCAATAGTACAAAATTTTTTCCGCATTTTATTTCCTTTTGTTTAAAATTAGAACTTTGATAGAGATACAGTTGATTTTCTTTACGTTGTGGGTTTTGTGTAAAGAACCGTATTTATGCAGAGTTTAAAAATATTTTGATTTTGCTATTAATACTAACAGTTTAATTTTATCCTAAAGAGTAAATAAAGTTTTTATTCAGTTTTCCAACTTTTTTTGTTTTCAAGAGGAAATTTTCTTTTATATTATTCAATTGTACCATCTTTTCAAAGTGACATATCTTTATTCGGGTCTTCGAGATCGAGTAAAGGGGTGTTACATAATTTGACTAAGAGGAAAGAAGAATTCGGTAACAATTAAGAAGAGAAGAAAAAAATTCAGTAAAAATCAAAGAGATAAAAGATACGAATTGGCTAGAGTTTATGCAAGTTTGCTTGTGGAAAAGACCGAATGTAGGTTTGGTTTAAATAGCTTTTGTTTTTTTTTTAAAATTTCTATAAATATCACATTCAATTTGATCACATGTTTTAGGTGGTTAACTATTTTTAAAAATTTTAGGGGATTATTTTCCAATAGATGAGTCTGTTATAAGCACGTAGATTTATGAATAACTCAATTTGGAGTTATATTGAGAGAATTATCATTTTTACAATATAACTAGTTTTTCAAAAAGAAAAAAAAAATTGGGTGATGTGTTTATTAGGTTTTGATATTTTTGACAAGGTTTCGATTTTTCATATTTTTGTAGCATATTTTTCCACCTGACCTAATTGAGTTATGATTGTTCATGACTTTGGAATCATAAATTTTCAATTTAAAAAGAATGAGATATTATTTTTCTAAGTTTGCTGGCTTTTAAGAAAAATGAGATTTTTGAAAGTAGGAAGTAAAATAGTGTGTTGTATTAGGTTAGAACATAAATACTTGCACTACCTTGTGTTTAGGTTATGAATTGGAAACTTTAACATTAAGAGATCAAGGTAAGTACCACAACCATGCATGTTAGTTTTTGTATATACTATAGGTGGGTCCATGAATTATTTGTTTGGCTTGTACGATTGTAGATTTTGGTTGTTCTCTAATTTTGGTTTTAACTGATTGAAAATTTTAGGTGTATAATTATTGTTATTTTGTATGTATTAATGTTTGCTGGAATTTTTCCTTATTAAATGATATATGCATGTTATATTGTTATAAAAGTCAAATTGTTCTTTGGAAAATATTATGCATTATATATTAATGTTTTTGTAGGTAATTGTGTATGTATTTATTATGCAAATTTGAGATTTATGCTAAAAGTATAAATTACATGTGTGACCTTACAAAAGTTTGTGAATTAGTATTTAATATGTCAACAAGTTAAAATTGAACATTAAAGGCAGTCTGGCATGTTAAAGCCACTGATGATTCCTGAATGGAAGTGGGAGCATATTGTCGTGGTTTTTGTTACAGGATTACCTATGTCTCAACGTGGTAATGATGTCAGATGGGTAATTGTAGATCGACTCACAAAATCAGCTCACTTTTTATGTGCAAATGACTCATATAATGGAGAAGTGGCACAACTTTATATAGATGAAATTGTGTAAGTACATGGTGTACCTGTGAAGATAATATCATATCAAGATTTGTATTTTACATCATCATCTAGAAAGGCTTGCATAAAGCAATGGGAATGAGATTAAATTTTAGTACGACTTTTCATCCTCAAACAGATGGATAGTTGGAGTCAACAATTCAAACTCATGAGGATATATTAAGGGTGTGTATGTTGGATTTCTAAGGAAGTTAGGAAAAAATATATTTCATTAGTAGAATTTGCCTACATCAATAGTTTCCACACTAAATTTGGTATCACATCTTATGAAGCAGTATATGAAAGAAAGTGTAAATCTCCTGGGCATTGGGATGAAGTTGGAGAAAGAAGATTACTTGGACTGAAAATTATGCAACAGACAAGTAAGATAATTGGTAAGATTAAACAAAGGATGAAAGTTGCAAAAGATAGATAGAAAAGCTATGCTAACAATCGTAGGAAAGATTAGGAATTTGAAGTAGACAAGAAAGTTTTTCTTAAGACTACACCAATAAAAGGAGTGATGAGATTTGGAAAGAAAGGTAAGTGAAGTCCATGATTTATTGGACCCCTTCAAAGTATTAGAAAGAGTTGGAGATTTGACATATCATTAGGCATTACCTCTGAAGTTGTCAAGTATTCATGACGTATGCCATGTATTTATGTTGCAAAAGTACTTATATAATTCTTCACATATTATTGAATATGAACCACTGTAGGTAAATGATACCCTTATGAATGAAGAGAAGCTGGTTCAAATTTTGAATAAAAAAGATCAAGTATTTAGGACAAAGATGATTTCACAAGTTAAAAGTTTTGTGGAAAAATCATGCAGTGGAAGACATGGAAATAGGAAGATGAAATGAAGTCCCAATATCCAAACTTATGTGAGTAAGTTTTTTTTTTTTTTGGTGAAACTTATGCGAGTAAATGTTTTTAATAATTAAATACAAATTTCGGGGACAAAATTTCTTTTAAGGAGGGGTGATTTGTAATAATCAAAAGTTTTTATTATGAAAATATATTTAGTTATATATATGTATATATTATGTAGCCAATTGTTTAAACACTCTCCTAATTCATTAGAAGTTTGTTACTTTGTGGTCAAGTAATTAAAATTTAATTAGGAAACAGGGTCTTCAAACTAAACAAATATTTAATATTTGAGTTGAATTAGGAGTTTATGCTTATATTCCTTTTAAACCCTAGGAAACTACAACTATATAATGGAAATAGTGTGGCTAAAATTTACAAGGCAATAAAAAGGGAATTCAACCAAGAGGAAAAAAAATTGATAGTAATGAGAGATATAAAAATAAATTTGGCGGAAAGTAAGGAGATAAAAGAGGGGAATTGGCTAGGGTTTGTGCAAGTTTATTTATGGAAAAGACAAAGATAAGTTTGGTTTAAATAGTTTTTTTTTTCTAATTTTTGAAACAATCACATTCACTTTGATTGCATATTTTAGATTATTAATGATTTTTAAACTTTTGGGGGATTTATCTTAGATATATGGGTCTATCATGAGCATGTGGATTTTTAAATCACTTAATTCGGAATTATATTGAGAGAGTTATGATTTTTACAAGATAACTAGTTTTTTTATAAAAGACAAAATTAGGCAATGTGTTTATCAAGTTTTGATGTTTTTTACGAGGTTTAGATTCTTAATATTTTTATTGCATATTTTTCCCTTTAAAATAATTGAGTTGTGATTGTTTTTGACTTTTGAATAATAATTTTTCAATTTAAAAAGAATGAGATATGATTCTTCCAAATTTATTGGTTTTTCAAAAAAATTGGATTTTTTTTAAATAGGAAGTAAAATAGTGTGTTATATTGGGTTAGAACACAAAGTCTTGCACTATCTTATGTTTAAGTTGCAAATTGAAGTGTAAATTGGAAACTTTGATATTAAAAGTTCAAGGTAAGTACCACACCCTTATTTGTTAGTTTTTACATATAATATAGGTGCTTCCGTTAATTATTTGTTTGGCTTGTATGATTGTAGATTTTGGTTTTTCTTTTTTTTTTTTTTTTATCAATTTGAGGTTTTAATTTAATAACTTGCTGAAAACTTTAGTTGTACAATTATTGTTATTTTATATGTATTAATGCTTGCTAGAATTTGTCTTGATTAAATGATATATGCATGTTATATAGTTATGAAAGCCAAATTGTTGCTTGAAAAATATTATGCATTATGTGTGAATGTTTTCCTAGGTAATTATATATATGTATTTATGCAAATTTGAGATTTATGTTAAAAGTATAAATTACATATGTGATCTTAGCATATGCATATATGAGCATGAAAGCATAACAAAATAGTTTTGTTTTATGCTAAAGAAAATTTAATTTCCAAAAAGTTTTATAAATCGAAAATGTTTTTATAAAGAAATAGTCATGCCCATGCATTGTAGGCAATATTTGTAAATATGAAAGGAGCCTATGCATGTATTTGTTCCATTCAAATGAGGACTTAATAATCCAATTCATTGAGAGATGAGTTTACATGGGCACATGTAAATGTATGGGTATATGTGAAATAACTTGTTGATGATCATAATGAGGCATGATTATCACTCTTCGCGAGGGTGAGTGAAAAAACTTAACTTGCATGGCTAGGATCCAAGTGTGATTGTCTCCACTTATACTATTTCCTCTTTATGGTTATATAGTTTCTTTCAAAATTAGTTTGCGTACTGCTTTGTGAAAAATAAATTGTTGACGGGTAATTTGTTCATTATAAGTGTGCTAAGGGAATGCGTGCTCCTATGTGAAAATTAAGTGTCACATCTTTATATATGTGTTTTGAACTAGAATAATATTTATACTTTAATTTGAAAGGCAAAATCAAAGTTTTAAGTACGAAGACTATTTTTGATGATTTATCACATGTAATTTTGCATTGCATTGGTATATAAATGAGGTACTTGCTGAGCAACTCATCACTCATTCCATTTTATTTGCATGAGTGTAGGTGAGGAAAAAAAATTGATAAAAATTGCTTGGAGCATTGGTGTAGAGAAATAGTGGGCGAGACAAGTTTACGTAGATTAGTACAAATGCTTCCAAGATAAAATAAATATTTTACTTTTATTTTATTTTATTTAGGATATAATAGTTTAATTTATATTTTTCCTTTAAGTTGTGGGTGATAAAAACAAAGTTCTTAATTTATTTGATATAGTATTTTTATAAAAGTATTTTATATATTTTTGTTTGAAATTCTTAAAATTTAAATGATTTTTATTACAACTTTTATTATGTTCTTGTATTTGTTTATGAATATAAGTAGCACTTCTTACATCAAAGCCTAAAGCTTCGGCTAAGGGGTCTTACATATCTTGTCTGCTATGTAATAGTCTTAAAGAGTCAAGCTTACACTTATTTGCACATTGCCCTTTTGTTAGAACATTAGCTTTTAGCAATAGCTGGGGTTATAAGATGTTTGAATTATCTATCACAAGTATTTACCAATTAGTGGAACTAAGTTTCGAGCCTATGAAAGGTAACAACAAGAAAGAGAACCTACTATTAACTAATTTTTTTACTTTTATGTTTTACTTCATTTAGTCTTCTAGGAATGAGTCTCTATTGAGAGGCCCTTTAAAATTTTACGAAGTTTTTAAGAGATTCAACAATTTTGTTTTGGTTTGCTACTCTTTATTGAAGGATTACTCAAATAGTGATTTTAGTCACATTAAGCCTACTTCAGATGATTTGTGGACACCCCCACCTCTTAACTGGTTGAAAATCAATGTTGCTACATCATTCAAAGATGAAGGAGTTGCAACAGCACTAAATGTCAGAGCAACAGAGGAAATGTGCTTCTCACAGCTTCTTATCTCATTACTTGTCTATCCTTCCTAGATGATGAAATTAAAGCTTTAGATTGAGCAACGAGCTTGGTGATTTCAAGTAATTGGAAAATCATTTTGTCGAGCTCCGATGCCAAAGAAGTTATTAATATGGTTCTAAATTCTTCATCTTCTATTACTTGGGACTTGTGGTATAAGATACAAAATTTAAGAATAAAGTTTGCACGCATTGATTGGATTATTTATTAGACCAGAAGAGAAACAAATATGGTGGCTAATTGCACAATCAAATTTGCTCTTTTTAGAAACTGTACTTTTTATTTGATGAATTTTCCATAGGGTTAATCCCTTCTTGGTAGATAAGCTAGGCTCAGGCTATTAATCCCCTGTTTGTTTTTTAGGCTTCTTGTATATTTTCCTCCTTCTGTTGGTTTGTTAAATACAATATTATCTTTCACTAAAAAAAAAAGGTAAGTTTCTAAAATGTTATTACATCATTGGAACCTAAATTGAAATACAATTGAATTAAGGGATGTAAATATATAATAGAAGTTATTCAAGCCCAAACCAATCATATGTAAAGAGTTACTGCGAATTTTAGTACAGATAGGCTTATTAGTAAGGTCCAAAACTCAACTCAAACTCAAACAAAAACTAGCTTTTCTTATTAAATATTACATGGAACCTAATATATTGAAAATGGCTTGCCATTAATGTTTTCATATAGGTACATTAGAAATACAAGTCAAACTTACTCAAAATGGGTTTAAACACCTGAGATGACACTGACAGCCCCTCTACTAGACCAAAAATGGGAAAATGTTAATTTGGCCACATTGGAATCTCTAAGCATAATCAACAAGGGATAAAGGTCTTTGCTATAATTTAAACTCTCCATCAACTTTGCATGTAGCATCTCTCAATTAGCTCGGAGGCACTCATACTCTCTATCAACCTTGAAGTGGATCCACCAACCTTAGAGCGCCACATTGCCTACTACACTAACTCCAAAATGGAGGACAGCTGGTGCAATCTAAAGGGATGACCTAAGTCACTTGTCACAAATCAAAAACCATCCAATACACTATAAAAGGTAAGTGGTAATCTCTCTTTAGGGACTCTTTGCAAGCTCAGAAGACATTATATTCTCCCGAATCAAGTTATTTCCCCCAAGAAAGAGAGCTAACTTATACACACTCAATCCTATATCCACTGTTGACCAAAGGAATGCTAACTTAGGCATTGGAGGGTACATGCTGGCACTTGACCTATCTTCTTTATTCTTCGGTTAGTCTGGTAGGATCATCTAAGCTTAGATAGTTGGCACACTTATTATAACAATCCCTTACCCAAGTCCAAGTTCTTGAGCAAATGATGTTACTACAAAATGCTCCGAATTATAAATTTGAAAAATACATTTGGATAATGTCAAAAATCATTATAACTTTTCTTTACTCTTTGAAACCATTTTTTTCAAAACCAAAACAAATAAATATTATTAATTAAAATATTCTAAAATATATTTACACCCACAACGTAAAAGAAAAGCACATTAAAGATAGAGTACCATTGCTCAAAAACTAAAATGCAAAATGACTTGTACTCGGCTATGTCCTCCAAGTCTATGCCTTGGCTAAGCCCTACTATTGGATGGCAGATTTACCTAACACACACAACAATGACGATAAGTGATAAATACTCAGTAGGCATTTCATATGCATATGCCAATGTAATGCAATGTTGTACATTAAATATGAAATCTTCAATTTCCTCGTCTTCTTCCATAAACACATTTTTTCCTTTTTAATTCATAATGTGTTTTGCTCAGTTAACCCACATTCACGTGGGACTCACATGCCCGTTTGCGATTTGTGTGTCTATCCCAAGCCCTCACGAAACCCACATGCCCATTTATGTTTGGCGGTCCATAAGCTTATTAAAATCGGGTTCCAAAACCAACACTCTCCGATGCACTTTTAAAACATAAAACCAAGGGAAAAGTTCACCTTTTTGCATACGAACACCTAACCCGTGACATGTTCTTATACAAATGTATGCACATGTCCACATAACATTTTAATGCACAAACAACTAAGCGAAGCGCAAGCACATACAATTACCAGACTACCCCTCACGGTAGTAATAATTACTAAGATACCCTTACTTACCCCACTAATTACCGTAATACCCGTTATACTACAATAATTACCGAAATGACCCTTGTCTATTTTGATAATTACCTAAATACCCCTAAAGGAGATTATAATTACCAAAATACCACTAAACGCAATAATAATTACCAAAACGTCCTCATTATTCCCAAAATACATTTTATTATCCCAAAACTATACATATATATATAAATATATTTTCTCATAAAAACACTACTTATATACTCACAAATACATAAGTATATATATATATATATATCAAGTATTGCTATAAACCCAAACCTCATTCACCTTACAAAACGCGCCTATGTTAACTTTCACGGTTTCGTTTCCTAACACTTGAAAAAACCTCATTAATTTTTTTTATTTCCCCAAATTTTGCTCAGCTAGTGTTGGACATTGAAACGTATTTTTAGTTTAAAGAGTTCAGTATGAGCTTCCAGTTTCCAATTCGACATGCATTGGAGCTTCATTCGAAAATGTCCAAAATCGAGTTCTCCAATACCTTACATATTTCAGTTTCATTAATTTCCAAATTTTGATTCCCAACATTTGTTTTGAAAATTTTGGGGTTTGATTGTTTTATAAAAATTTTAGACAAGTATTTAGGAGCTCAAAGATGGCGAAGGATTCATAGAGCTCTCCGCCATTCTAGGGTCATAATCCTATGCCTTGTCCTCACCATCGTTGTCCTACGTGACACCATGGGTGCTCGTAAGTTTGGCACTCCTAAGCAGGACTTCAACAAGATTCGTGACCACTTCTACTCCCACAAGCAGGCCGAGCCACACCGCATCCTTGAGGAGGTTCAAACAACTCATTTCGGCTCCACGTTCGAATCTACCAACGACAACAACTACAACACCTTCGATATGAACAAGATCTTGGTTGACAAAGAAGACGATGAAGAACCCGTTCCGAGTAAGAAATACAGTCTCAGACTCAAAATATCGAATTAGGACGAGTAGAGGTTGAGATGGCTCAGGGATAACCCTAATTTATTAAATTTTATCAGACCCAATAAGCCTTGAGTGCTTCTGATAACCAGGTTTTTAACAAAACCGTGCGAGAATCTTGTAGGTGATCACTATTTGTTGAAGTCTATTAAGAACAAAATAGACTATTGTAGGTTACATAGAATTGAAATTTTCTACAATATGTCACTCCTAGATAAGGAAATGGCTAGGTTTTCGGCCAATCTTTCGTTGATTAGGAAGCTTCTGCTATCGTATCCAGAGGTGGAATTCTTATGGTGGATGGACAGTGATGCCAAAATGGGTGTATGGATTGTAAAGGTTGAAGAAGAGAATGAAAGAGGAAGAATGGGCACACGGGTGGCTAAAAAAGAAAAGGAAAAAAAAATGAAGAAAATGGAAGAAGGGGCAAAATTTGGGGAAAATACCATAAAAAGTCTAATGAGTTTTTTTTAAGTATTAGCAAACGAATTCATGAAAGTTAACTGATGCGCGTTTTGTAAGATGCACGAAATTTAGGTTTATAGCAAGACTGTATATATATTTATATGTATATACATAACCACATACATATATATATATATATATATATATATATATATATATATATATTTTCCACACACACACACATATATATATACATGCACAGTGTACATGTATATAAATACATACACACACATACACATCTATATATATGCACTCTCACACACCTATATACCTATATATATATACATACACACTTATAAATATATATATATACACACAGATATACTCACATACTTACATTTATACATATATATATTTACGATGCATACACCCTTACATACATATACATAAATGAAATTACCAAACCCTAATTTCCAAACAAAATTATTAATTGACTAGGAAATGTGAAATGATCAAAATGCCCTTCACAATTTTGAAAAATACCAAACGTGTCCTGTTCATGTGAAATGACCAAAATACCCTTAATAAAATCGAAAATACCAACCATATACCTACAATGGCTGGCCCTTACCACCTCAAAATCCAACCATTTTTCACACCAAATTAAGTAATAAATGTGGGCTTTTACAAAATGCCTAATCTAATTACATCATTCAAGTATCAATTCACCTAAAACATGCTTAATTCCATAATTTTCACAAAGTATAAAACCCTAAAAATTGGGGACTTTGATATATCATCAAATTAAACCATTTAACATCAAATTAAATATAATTTAATAAAGAACAACTTAGAATTCACATACACCTAGCATCGAATCAATAAAAGGCCAACAAATTCACAAAATTACATAGGGGTAGGGAAGCCTTCGTCTCTTCCAAGTCTAAAATTACCTAATCATCACTTGAAATCTACCACATACACACTTACTTTGACGTCCCCTAGCTGGCCGGTTCACTCCCCTTGGACTTTTCCTCACTTTCTCTCTCTTTTCTCTCCCTTCACTCTCTAGAATATAAAAGAAGTTTCAAGAATACTAAGGTGGTCGACCATGGGATTTAAATAAAAAAAAATTAAAAACAGAAAGTAACGAAAAAGAAATATAAAAAGGTAAGTCAAAGTCAAAAAGTTAAAAGTCAAACTTTGACCAAGAGTAAAATAGAAAGAAAATAATTATTCAAATCCTAACTGGATACTTTAGGCCCTTGCCAAATACCTAAGAAACTCTAAAGCAGCTTATTGCGGAAGTGGTGACGTGACTATTAATCCTTAACTGTGACCAAAAGTCAACAGTTTTGGAAAAATGTAGATGTTACACTTGCTCTTAGATTTTTTCTAACATCAAAAATCATTTCTTTCCATCACTCCCACTAGTTTAGACAGGGTGGTTTAAATTCATGCAACAAGTATTCGCCATTTGTGAGAATTGACACCACTGTACTACCTTATTATTCATTCCTATGTGGAAAGTCTCGTTTTTTTTTTTTTTTTAGTGTTACTACTTGTATTTTCTACTTATTATTTGAGTTTTAGAGAATATGAATAGAAGTCTTTGTATGGTTATGTTTTATTCTTGGGAAATGCTATGTCTAAGTTAAAATCCTTATATTTTTGCTTCGGAAATACTTTGGCTAAGTTAAGATCTTATATTTTAGCTTAGGAAAGATGTTGTCTAGGTTAAGACAAGGTTTGTGGGATATGATTATTTGATGCCAAGATTTCTCTATGAATCTCAATGATGTATCCAACTATATTAAAGTGTCTCACATGAAGGATGATGTTATTAAGCAATTCTATAGCTTTAGCGAATTGTTACATACTTTATGTAAAACCATCCAACGTTCTCGGTATGAGCAACTGATTATCAAGCTTGCAAAAGCCTATGATGGTTATCAATTTTATTTACCAGCCTTTCTTGACTTTCAAGGACAAATCTACTGCAATGGAATCTTGCACTTCCACGAACGTGATCTAGCCAGAAGTATGACTGTCTTTGGGGGTATGACCTCAAAGCACTATGCAAAAAAGATTCTTAATTCATTCAATGGCACAATATTTATTACTGCAGTCTTCCATTACATCAAATTATCTATTGGATTTGATGTCGAGGGTTAAATATTTTTCTTTCACTCAGGAAGCAGCACAAGCAAACTTTAAATGGTGTATTTAAGAGAAAGAGTAGCTCGTGCATCATCTTTCTCAATGCTTTAAATAGTGTAGTAAATATCGTATAGAAAGAAAAAGAAATTCGTCTGCTAAGCGCTAAAGAAAATGTTATTCTACTTTCATGTGTTAAGCATAATGCCTAACTAGCATTATTAGGCCCTGTAACGATAGAACCTGGTGAACCGGGGACTCATTAATGAACACATGTGACATCTCTTACCGTACACAATTTCTTGATTAGGAATGCAATTTAGATGAATATGGTAAACTAGACTTGTATTTTGGCTTAGAAAATACTTTGTATAAGTTAAGATCTTTATATTTTGAGTCTTAAAAGCTTTTGCTGTCACTTTAGTATAGCTTTTACTTGTCTTTTTCAAGTAAAAATACTTTAGCTCAAGTTAAGCTCGCATTTTTAAGATGTGAGAAGTTTTAGCTACCAGATTTACATCTTAGACTTAATGAATGGCTAACGAAAACCTATCAGCCACCAACTTGGCTGACACAGTAGCAGATACAAAAAGGTTTCATCCACGCCAAGAGAGATCTAAAGGCAATAGGAACAAAACAACCACTCATTTAGCCTAGTGTGCAATCTCATCTCAGGCAGTACATAAGCAATAAAACACAACGGCTCATAAAGGTGTTAATGCCTCATTGAATGGGATTGAGGGACATACACCAATTCCCTCTAGGGAGGACCCGCCTGGCGACAAACAAGCTCGTGCTTAAAGAAAGATGAAAAAAACCACAAGGAAAGCTAGTCCTTGAGTTGAACAGCTAGTCCAACCTCAGTCCACTCTTGAGGAAACATTCTGCTAGTTCATATCCATATTTGATGAGAGATTTCCTTGCCTCTCCATGGACAAAATGGACATAGTAGGCCTGAGCCTAGGTTGTACCATCGCCAACTTAGTGGTCCATCTTTTGGATAGTATAGCCCTTACAAAAGAACCTCGTCACATACTCTTATAGAAGGTCAAGAGATAATACAGACCCCATGGAGGATGGGGAAAAGTTAAAACTTAAGGAAAGTCATGGAAACTATGGGTAACCTTCAAGACCACCTGAAAAGGAAGGTTATGGAACATTTGGCCAATATAAGGGTTCATCCTTTCATTATAGCCTTCTCATGAGAGAGGACCTGAGGAACTCCTTAAACTCAAAAACTGTTACCAGACGAGCTGAGGAGTCTAAGGCACAAGACGGCCTTAAAGTCTTACCTCCTCAGAAACCTTATATGGATAGAAAAAGCTTCAAATGCATGAAAGAGGAATTGAAAGAAGAAATTAGACAAGAAATCTTAGATCAAATCAGGCATAAAGCTAAAGGAAAAGAGGTAATAAGTTCTAGCTTAGAAAACTTCACTTCAAAATTTGACTACAAAATCATAGCTGCATTGCTCCCTCAAACCTTAGGATGCCAAACCTCATAACTTATGATGGAAAAGGAGACATATCTATACACAGTAAACTTTTCAAAGCTTGGATGGATTTCAAGTAGGATTCTGAGCTAGAGATCTCCCTTTAACCTTGTCATGTGTAGCTCAAGCGTGGCATAGCAGGTTGCCACCCAGGTCCATCATTTCATTCGAACAACAGGCACACTTTTTTATTGGCTACTTCCAAACTGCCAAACTAATAAAAAAAAGAAACCATTGATCCATTTAATGTCTATAAAGTAAGGGGCTAACAGGCCACATGGGGATTATGTCAAGAGGTTCAACAATGAGACGATGCAAATTGAAGGTTCTACTAACTATACTGCTATTTAGGCAATCCTGAGTGGACTCAAGTCTGAAGGCTTCAAACGGGACATCTTGAAAAATACCTACGACACTCTCAGATGTGATCAAGAAAGCTCATAAGCATGTCATTGTTGAAGACCTATACTATACATGAGACCTGAGATCTGATAAGGATAATTCTAAAAATAAAAGTTATAGCTCATAGGCCCAAAGTTAAAGATTTGAAAAATGACCAATCTCAGGTTAATCTGCTAAAGAGGAGCTTGTATGATAGATACACACCTGTTATTATTTTTTAGAAGAAAAGTACTAAGGCATGCACTAAGTCAGAATCTCCTGAAATGTCTTGAGCATATAAGAAGTCCATTTTCAAGAAGGGATCACAAAAAATTACCGATGTCATTGTGACTATCATAATGATGTTAAAGAGTTCTTTGAATTAATGAAAGATATTGATGTAACATATGTTTTTTTTTTGTACAATTAACTTTTGGTTAAAGTCAACTTTGGTCAAACTCAACTATGGTCAAAGTTAACGCATAGACCGGTAACAGTCATGTCATGATTTTACTTTGGTTTTAAGTTGACTAAAATTGGCTTGCTTGATTTTCTTGTAATTGTAGTTAAGTGTGTTTGAACTTGATAGTCAAAGTCAATGTTAAGTCAAAGTCAATGCCAACCCTGTCACATCATCACCTAAATTGGCAGAGGACTGACTGAGATTTTTCTTCCTATACACATGGCATGTGTAGGAAAGGGTTTTGGTTAAGTTCAGTTAGGTGCAGTGGGATTACTTCGAGACCAAGTTTGATTTGGTCAAAAAGTTGTCTAACTTTTATCACCTCATTAAAACCCTAGCCCTCACTATTTAAAGCACTTTTAATAAAACTCAAGCTTATTTACACCCTAAAGCAGCCAGCCACCAACTTAGAGAGTGAGAGGAAGTGTGTTTTTAGAGAGATAAAAGTAAAGAAAGCAAGAAAAAGAGAGGCAGATCAAGCATTTTCAAGATTTCTCAAGAGGAAAGCTAGAGGGCAAGGGGCATAGGGGAGGCCGGCCATCTTTTGCTCAAGACTTGGTGAATTTTAAAGGTAGATCTAGCTGATTTTGTGGGCTTTGAAAGCAGATCAAAGGTAGGAATCCTTACCCATACTTGATTTGGTTCAGTTTGGAGGTTCTATGCATGTTTGCCTTTGGATCTAGCTAGTTCTTTCTCTTATCTTTGTGTGCAGTGAATATTTCTTTTGAAAAACTATCATGGGTTGCTGTGTTATGGTATTTGTGGTGTTGGAAATAAGATTTGAGAGCACCAAGGCTTGATCTAGTCTTGTAATGAGGTGAAAATGCATAAGCTGTGAATTTTTGAAAAATTTATAGTCTTACAAAATCGTTGGTTGATTGGGAATTTCTGAAAAAATTTCAGTCTACTAACCCAAAGATTTTGCTGAATTTGAAGGATTTCAATTTTCTTTATTTTTTGTTCATATTTTTCCCTTTTAATTCAATGATTCATGGTTAGTTTGGCTTTTGAATTTCTCAATTTTTAGTTAAGATGAGAGTTTTATCAATTTTATAATTTTACTCATTTTATGAAAAATCCTTGAATAGAACAATACTTTTTCACCATAGGATTTTACTGTTTTACTAAGGTTATAATTTTTGTTAATTTTGTGGCATATTTTTCCCATTTACTATATTAAGTCATGGACATATTGGTTTTAGAATCATGAAAATCTAAGTTAGAATGAGTTAGTTATGATTTTTATAAAATTAGTTGAACATGCTGAAATCGGTTTAATTAAATTGATATATTATAGTAAATACATAACTACTAGTTTTAAAAGTGGTACATTTTACTTGGTTAATTCTCTTTATGCCAATAAATAGTAAAGTAACATTTTGAGGTTTAATCAAGTTATATTTTGTTTAATGAACATGTTAATTTCACTTAGAACGCTTTATATAGAAAGATATTTCCTAATGTTTAATTTCCTTCTTTTACACTGTAATTTATTATTTAAAATTTGAATTTGTTTTAATATATGATTTATACCTTTTTTGGATTATATGCGATACGGTGTGATATTTAATTACGAATAAGTCTTACTGAATTGAATGAGCTTTAACTTTGTTATTGAATGCTTTAGATTCTGCATTTACTTTAGATACTGAGTTAATGCGTACCATTGTTATGAGAATCATGAGCATTCATATGCATTGAAGTATGCTATAGAAATCTTTTGTTTTTGTATAACTCAATCGATTTTTCCCATGAGAATCATACTTTGAAAATTTTGAATTGAAGAGTCATGGTGATGCATACGTAGGCATCTGTATTAAGTGATTGGAGCTTATATGAATGTGTTATGTGAATCATTTAGTTGAGGTCCCACTAACTAGTGAGTGGAGAGTTTGGATTCTTGTATGCATGCACATGCGAGCGTATTCGTGTATGTGGTGGTTGTAACCCCAGTACTTGCATAACATAGATGCAAGCAGGTCTCTTCCCCACTCACATTGTTTCTTCTAAACAATTAAGTGTAAAGAGTTTCCTTGAAACTATGTATGTGTGCTACTTTGGAAAATAATAGTTGTCGATGGGTAATTAGCTCCGACGTCGCTAAGAAGAGTTGGACTTAGACATCGTGATTTATGAAAAGTCCTACGAGGTTTGTTTTCTAAATTACTGAATAAGAGTTATGAAAGAACGTTGTTTTGCATATGATTTTTGTTAAAGAGAAAAATCAGTTTTGGGAAAAGAATGACTTAGCATAATGCATTGCATCAATATGTGCATGTTGGGAACTTATTGAGTGATTTTCATTCACTCATGTTTGTTTTCCTATGTATAGGTAACTCAGAAAACCTAGCTTGAGTGAGTGACTTGGCAGTGATGTGGCGGACTAGTGGATGGAGGCATACAAATAAATTTCACATTTTATTTTCCTTTAGACAATATAAACTCCAATTAACTAGATAATATTTTTCTTTACGTTGTGGGTCTTTTGTAAAGAACCTTATTTTTTAAAAAGAAATTTTAACAATACTTTGGTTTTCTTTTAATAATAAGGGTTTGATTGTCCTAAAAAGTAAAAAAAAAATTTATTCGAATTTTAGTTTTGTCCAAAAGGGGACGTTTTTTTATATCTCATTTCAATTATGTATTGTTGTGACATTATTTTAGTCGGGTCTTCGAATTTGGGTAAAGGGGAGTTACAATTGAAGCTCTTATATGATCTAGCAAGCTCACACAATTCATGACTCAGCAAAAAAGACTAGTTACCTAGCTCAGCTTAACAACAACCCATCCCAGCCTGACTTAAATCTTGAGCAATAGCCATTTCGTGAAATCAACAATATTCTACATGGACCTAAGAAGGTGGAAATATCACGTGGCTAGGAGAGAAGAATAAAAAATTGAAAAGATGAACTTATTTTTACTTCCCTATGCACGAGTGGCTAGGAGAAAAGAAAAGAAATAGCTTAATTAAAAAATATTATTGTTCATTCCGATGAATAAATGTGGAAGGCCCATATATTTGGTGAAGGAAGAAGGAATAAAAAAAACCATGTGATCCGTCCCAATGAATAAATGTGGTGGACCCACATGTTTGAAAATTATAAGAAAGTAAAAAAATATATATATTTGTTCTTATTCAATAAATATGGATGGCACACATATTTGACTCAGACATTAAGTTGACCGAGGGTTGCAAGAGTTTGGGTTGGAGTTTATTTCAATAAATAAATGAGGAAAGTGAAAAAAACTGAAAGAAAAAATAATTTCTACTCTAATAGAAATGAGTAAGCTTAGTATTTCAATGAAAATTTGAAAATGAAGAGAGAAATCACGATCATTTTTTATTTATCTTATAGGAGGATAAAAAGAGATAGGCCCCTAGACTGATGATAGTATGACTGCATATTTTTTGCCATCTAAGTATCGTCTTTGCTAGGTGATAAATAATTTCACAGTAAAAGAAACAGTCTTCCACTGTATATTACTAATGGGTTTAACTTCCCAATGTAAACAAATTATCTTCTTTTCCAATAGGCAAAATATATTTCTTTTCTACATGAATAGTATATTCCTTCCAAAGGGACATAATTATCATTGATTGAAAGTATTACCATAGTTTCTGCCATCTTGGCAACTTTAATTACATGGTTTGTAGTCAAACAACATGTTCGCTTAAATTGTTATGATATATCATATAGGGACATAGCAGTTGCTTCACAAGCTTCACATTCAAATCTCAATGTGTTAAAGATATTTGAAATATTTTTATTATTAAGAGACTTTTGATAATGGGGTTATAGTCTTGAGTTTTAGCAATGAGTATGTCACCATCTTAAGCCATAATCATGTTGCTTGACCCAATAGAAAATTTTCACAACACGCCATTACCTTATCAGCCCCCAAATACTTTGGGGAAGGTGCATGTTCAACCTTTTATTGACCAAGTAGATAGAGAAATTTCAAAACACATCATCACCTTACTAGCCCCCAGATGTCTTGGGGGAAATGCAAATTCAATATTTATCTAACCGAATTGTCTAGAAAAGAGCAATCATGTTGTCTTTTATCCACGTGTTTAATAAAGGATAAACACATCCTATAGTGCAAAGAAAGTCTTGTGGTTGACTTTAACCTTTTTTTTTTTTAAGCGATCTGCTAATGACATTTCAAACTTAAACTCCCATAGATCACACATTATCTCTGGTGATGCAGTGCATACAAGTTATAGATGCACCAGTGTTTCGTGTCATAATTAATAACTCAAAAAAGTCTATTGCAGGATGATTCTCAATATGAATACGATACTAATCCATCATTCCTTTAATACACATTCTAGGAATCTCATTTTCATTGGACGAGTCTAAGCAATCAAGAGCTTTATCTTTAAAATACATGACATAGTCTACCAGCTTTTCTCCTTAAACTTATCGCTTTCCCTATAAATCTGAAATGCACATTTTCTCTTCAACCATAAGAAACTTAATACAAAACTAAGATATCATATCTTCCCAATTTTTATAGAATTTGACACCAAGTTGGCATATCAAGATTATGTACACTCAATAAGGGACTTGGAAAATTCTCACAATCGAAGTTCGAGATTCAATTTGTAAGCCCCAAAAACGTTAATGAACTGAATGACATGCTCTTTAGCACTCCCACTTTTACAATTATACACATAACCTTTTAGGTACAATATCATGGCAACCTCTATAGGATAAGGAGGTTGTAGACCTATTTCGCTCGACATAAAGTAGATATATAGTAAATCCTCCTTTGTAATGAAACTATCATCTGTTGGCTCCAAAGCACTTGTAGAGGGCCCAAGAGCAAAGAGTGTTGGGTCATTTCTGAGAATGGAATGTTATTGTTCCCGTGGTGAAAAATTAACGTGGCTTCTAAGAATAGAATGGGTTGTACATGAGACACAAGCACTCCTTTTACTCCTAAAACCGGTGAGGTCGATGTCCTTAGCCTTGCATCAAAGATATTTTACCTTTAGGGTTAACTTGGAATGGCTTCTCTTGTGAGATGTAGTAGAATCAACTTTTGTGTCCATTGTATAGTTTACAGTGTACTCATAAGTTGTGTGACCATCTAGTTGTTAATTTATTATCCAACTCCTTGTAAGGATTCACCTTGCCTTCCCAATGTTGGACGAGATTTTGTGATATTTTGCTCTTGCACCATCACATAATCATGTTGTACGTTTTGCTTTGAATGACTTCTAGTTTAATTGAAACACACTCCACCACAGGGTTAAGCCTCGCCCAAAGTGGGACCCATATGCACCTTAATGGTCGGTCGGTCCATAAGCTTTACCTACCAAAAGCTTCCACAAATAATTCCGACTAAGCCATAACTTTGATACCAAATGAAACACACCCCACCACAGGGTTAAGCCTCGTCCAAAAGTGTTAGCTGAAGGTAAATTTTTAAGGTTTTTAGTTTGGTTATAAAGGGTGCTTGTACACTATTTACGATCGGTATGTGACTTCGTATGAGGTGCATAACATTAATAGTCATTGACCGGCTACAAAAGAAAATGAAAAAGAACCCTTAAATATGTAGGAAATAAAAGATCCCTTGAGAATCGCCTTTTGTTTTTAGGTTCTTAGGGGAAACAAATAAATAATAGTGGGCTAGTGATAAAATATTAGAAAATCATTCAATAGAACGTATACATAATGATAAATGGAAAATAAGTGTCATAGTGAGTAGTAAGTATAAAGCAAATAGTTATGGGAATGTTCAAGAGGATAATTATGGGGAAGGACTAAACATTTTTAAGTAACGAACAAGCACCCTATCAGACGAGTAAGGATAGGTCTTAGACCTGTGTCCCTATAAATTTAAGAGCACAAATCTAAGAGCACCAAAAGTAAGAAAATCTCTTAAAATAAGATAAAGAGAGAAAGAGATGAGAGTGGAGAGCACAAACCTATGAGCATTAAAAATGAGGAAGAGAAAAGAACGGAGTATTCTAAGACAAGTAAGCTAAGGCCTCTCTCTTACACTTATGACTTCTTACAAGATGAGTAGAAAAATATTTTTATGAACTCGAGAACACGAGCTTAAGGATTAAGTTTCTTAGACTTATCTTCCTATGAACTTGAAAGCATAAGCTAAAGAACACCTAATGAAAGAGTTTCTCTTATAAAGTTAAAGAAAAAAGTGAAAGAGAAAAAGGAGTGTGAAGCAAAAAAGTAGCCTTCCAAACCTCAAAAGCCCCCTAGCAAATTACTCATCTCCTCTATTTATAACTATTTTGGTAAACAGGTAATAGGGACTTTCATAAGTCAAAGGGTCAACTATACCCAAGTAACATACATACCAACATTGGTATGAAACAAACTTTTCTTTTTGTATAGTATAGATCAACTAAACTTAAAGGGTAAAAGATGCATTAATTATGCTATAAGACTCTTTACAGAGCCCTAGGTATTAAAATATTGTATGTCTCTATTATTTGAGACTATTGTATCTCCATATTAAATATGGTATACTATATAGGTGGCATCACTTAAGAAACACCATTTTGAATACTATTGTAAAATATTGGCTACATTAAAAAATGGCAATCACTAGTCCTATAGCTAACCAATCCACAACTCTCTTCAATACTCTCAAAGTAAATAATATAACATAGAGCTCATCTCTGTCTATGAATTTTTATTTTTTTTGTAAATTAATAAATATAATGTATAAATTTATATTAAAATGGATAAATTTTTTGGCCCTGCAATAACGTTCAAGAAAACCTTTTGGGTTTTCTTGGGTGGTTTCCTAAAAGAGAGTGCATCTAAAATAACCAAGAGAGTTGAATGAGCTTTTGGCCATAAAAAGGGAGCTATGCCTTTTATCATCAGATTTTCTAGGCTTTGGTAAGTAGAATATCCCTTTTGTTTCTCACCTATTTCTCTTATCCTTCTTCTATAAATGCCCCTTTTTGTGCAGCTTGAGGAAGGGGAGGAAAATCATGTTTTTAAGAGCATTTCTATATAAAAGTTTTCATGTTTTTTTTTAAAAAAATCTCTCTTGGAGTTTTGTTAGAAAAGGTTTCTTTTTTTTTTTTTTGTTCTTTTCCTTTTGCTATTTTTGTGGTTTTCATAAAAAGATATTGTCCTTGTCTTCAAAGCATTAGTTTTCTAGAAAATATGGTTATTTATAGTTTTAGATCCTAGTATCTTAAAATATCTATCATGATCTAGACTCAAAAGTGGATTTTTATGTGATATCTTTTAGATTCAAGTTCAAAACGGCTTAATCGTCTACTTGTCTTGAGAAAAGCTTCTTATTTAGTGCTCATTATTTTGCTTAAATCATTCGCTGACAAATGTGGTTGAGTGCTTCTTTCCTTATTTATGGATTTTATTGCTACCATTAAAATATTCTTTCTTATATTGTAAGCTTGGTGATAATATTTTTATTATGGAACTTGTTGCATAACTAATATCTGGTAAATACTTTGCTAGTTATGTGGAAAGATTACTATTGTTGTGTTCATGTGCTCTTATGTCTGCTGCTAAGTACATTTTGCATCATGATATGATGGAAATCCTCTAGCTTAGAGACCTTTCCAACTCAACTCACCACAAACGACACAAAGAACCTAAGGGAGGCTTGAGATGCTGGCTCGTAATCAAGAGAAAAGGTTATGGACTAGGGTGTTTGGTGATTTCGGTGGGAGATCAGGACTAGTTATGTCTGAATTCACCAAAAGTGAGGGTCCTACTAAGGGTCTCATCACTTAGTCAAATATAGGTCAAGTTTTATTAATGACAAGCCTCAGCCTATGACCTAAGCTGTTTAGGCTTCCTTCCTTTGGTTTTGCTTAAGGATGACCTCACCACTCCTTCTTAGGGTGATCAAAACTAATCCAACCTAGATTCACTAAGGCTGAAGGTCACACCTAGAGTCTCATTACTTGGTCCAATCTTGGTCAAGCTTTATAATTTGTCAATAGTTAATTCGGGTATGTAAATATGTCCAAGGCTAGAGGGGAGGCCTACTTTCACCCAACTTGTTCTATTCACACAACGCGAATTTACCAAAAATGAGAAGTCCTTTTATTGAATGATGTTGGACATTACAATATTAGCCTTAATACAAAAAAAAAAATCCTTAAGGACATCGAAGTCTTACCATTTTAAAGTTTCACAGGATCTTCATTGATAATAGAATTTTAGGTATTCTGCATTCCATGGGTGCAGTAAATTTCCTCCAGCCATGCTTTCTAAATAGTAAGTCCCAGGGTAGACTATCTTAATTATTTTATAAGAGCCCTCCTATGTCAATCCTAAAGAGCCAGCTTTATTAACTTGGTATTCTAAATCACTTTTTCCAACACCAAATCTCCTAATTGCAAGATTTTGTGCTTGACTCCAGAATTATGATAGGAAGATGATTTTTATTGATAAGCTGCAACCTTCATTTGGGTCTGATCCCTTCTCTCCTCCAGGAGCTTGAGCTTTACCCGTAAGTCGGTCTCATTCCTATCTAGGAGAAAATGTTGAGCGCGACAATTGGGAACATTTATCTCTTCTGAAAGTATGGCCTTTGCTCCAAAGAAAAGTGAGTAAAAGGTCTCTTCTATAACATTTCTTAAGGTTGTTCTATAAGCCTACCATGCATTGGCAACTCATCTACCCAAGCACCCTTATAGGAGTAGACCTTGGTCTTTAAATTGGTTTTGATAATCTTGTTACAACCTCCATCTATCTGTTGGCTTGGGGCTGACAAGGGAGGAGGAGTAGACATGGATGCTTAGCTCTTGACATTTCCTCTTATACTTCTCATTATCAAATTTTCATCCATTATCAGTGATAATGGCTCAAGATATACCAAAGCAACAAATAATAGACCTCCATATGAACCTAGTTGTGAGGGGCTCGGCCTCCACCCACTTTGTAAACTAATCTATTGCCACAATTGCATACTTTTTCTGGGCCTTCCTTAATAGATAGTAACACATAATATCCACCCCCATTGTGTGGAAGGCCAGGGCTGCTTATAGAGGTCAAGCTTTCAGAAGGCTGTTTGAGGATGTAGGCAAAACGTTGACACTTATCACATCTATAGGAGAACTCCTTTATATCTTTGAACATACTTGGCCAACAATAGCCTTAGCAAACAATATTATAGGCTAGGTACCTCCTTAAGATGTGATCCCACAAACCCCCTTATATATCTCTCTTAAGACATAAGTAGCCTCCATAGTGGCAAAGCATCTCAGATAAGGCAGGCAAAAGCCTTTCTAACATAGCACGCCCTCAATAATGGTATAGTGAGTAGCTCTATACTGGAGCATCCTTGTTTTTATTCTTATCATCAGGTAAGTCTTTGTTCGTTCGATACCCAATGATAGGGTCTATCCATGTGGATTCTTCTTCAACTTGAACTGGCAAGACCTGCTCACTAGGAAATCCTAAGCTCGAGGATGCTAAGTACTTAATAGTATGGTCTAAACTAGCTCAGAATTAAGTAAGACTGAGCACTTGCTTCACGACCAATTTGGAGATGCTTCGAATGTGCAGCCTTTTTTGCTCTTATAGTGGCCACTAACCTCAAACCTGCTAAGAGTGCCTCATATTCTACCTTGTTGTTGGAGGCCTTGAACCCCAAGTGGACAATGCACTATATCTTCATGCACTCAAGCAGAGGTGAGGTTAAGATGTGTCTAGCCTTACTCCCATATTTATTGAAGGAGCCATCCACATTTAAGTACCACAACGGCAAAGGGCTAGAGGGCGGTTTCTTGACAAAGTCTGGAGTGACAGTAGGCTCCTTTCCAAGTACAGTTGGAGAGGTAAATTCTGTAATGAAGGTAGAGACAGCTTAACCTCAGATAACATTCCTTCGCTTATATCTTATGTCGTAGTGTTCTATCTTTATAAACCATTTTATTAGCATTTCAGAAGTCTCAGGGTTGTAGAGGACTTGCCTTAATGGATAGCTTATGAGTACAATGATTACATGTGCCCTAAAGTAAGGCTTAAGATATCTAGAGGATACAAGAAAGGAAAACATAAGCTTCTCTATGTTAGGGTACCTAGTTTCAGTATGTAGCATCAAATGGCTGACATAATAGACAGGCAGTTGTGCCCTGTCCTCCTTCTCTGAGTAAAATTGAGTTGGTTGTAGTATAAAAGACTTTTAGGTATAAAAAAAGGTGCTTCCCTATTTTAGATTTGGATAATAAGGTGTGATGGACTAGATACTCCTTTAGTTGAGTGAAAGCCTCCTCACAAGTGGGCACCTACTCAAATTTTTTGATTCCCTTAAAAATTTTTAAAAATGTTTCCTATCCATGGCACATAAGATGAATCTAGTAAGGGCAACGAGTCTTTCTAGTAGCCTTTAGATGCCTTTGATTGATTTTCGTGAAGCCATGTGTAGCATAGCCCTACTTTTACTGGAGCTAGCTTCTACCCCCTAGTGATGACCATGTATCCAAGGAACTTTCTTGAGAATACTTTGTAAGCATATTTTACCAGATTAAAATTCATCTTGTACTTCCTTAGGATCAAGAAGACATCTTTAAAATCCTTTAAATGATTAGATGCCTTCAAGCTTTTATTACCATGTCGTCCATGTAGACTTTCATGTTTCCCTTAATTTCCTTGGCAAACATCTTGTTCACCAATCGTTAGTAGGTCTCGATTACATGCTTTAAACCGAAGGGCATGACCTTGTAACAATAGAGCCTTTGATCAATAGTAAAAGCTATCTTAAGCTGGTCTGATCTGTACATGCTAATATGGTTATATCTAAAGTAGGTATACAAAAAGCTTAGAAGGGCATGCCCAGCAGTAATGTCCACCAGCTAGTCAATTCGAAGGAGGAGGAACCTATTCTTTTGGCACGCCTTATTTAGATCAGTGAACTCTACACATACTCTCCACTATCCATTAGCCTTTTTTGTAAGACCATGTTTGCAACCCAGATCGGGTACAGTACCTCCTCGATGAAACTTATTTTTTTTAGTTTCTCCACCTCCAGGTTGATAGCCTTATATTTTTTAGGGCTAAAAACTCTACTTTTTTGTTGGACATGCTTGAAGTAGGGATCCACATTGTGCTTGTGCACTATGAAGTCGAGGTTAATGCTTGATATCTCTTTATTGGATCAAGCAAACACATCAGAATTTTCTCTTAAAAATTTCTCAAAGGCAACCCTTAGCTGAGATAGTAGTAGGGCCTCTATCTTTATTTTCTTGTTTGGGTTAGTATAGTCTAATTCAATGGCCACAACTCCTCAAAAGGCTTTCCCCTTTAGACGTTATTCCATTCCAGGTAGACCTCATCATATACTGTTCCTGATAGGGGAGCCTCCTCGGGTTTGGATGGTAGATCTCTTGCCCTTGCCTCCCTAGACCAAGGTTTGATCTCTGTTGTGCATAGGCCGATCCAAGTCTTATCTTCTTCAACTTCTTTACTTGGTGATATCTTGACTAGCTCTACCGCCTCAGTCCGTGCTTTTTTCATCTCTCATATTTCTTCCATAAGGGAATGTATCATGTTCTCCATTTCCTGCTGTTCCTTTTCTATAGAGTTAAGCGCTTCATCCTAAATTAGATAAGCTTGTGATGTAGGCCCAAGATGGTGCTCTTGATAAGAGGTTTGAGTAGAGGATGACAAAGTTTCCCCCAACTTATCGTTGCTCGGCACAACTTGTATTGGGTTCGAAATGCTGCCTGTGTGTGAGACCTCTTGATAAGAGGTCTAGCCAGATATATCCGTATAAGGAGGTCCCTCAGAAATGGTATGAACCTCTACTACATTAGAGCTCCTCTATCTAAAGGCGAGGGCATAGCATCTCCTCGCGGCATATTGGTTTCCTCGGAGTTTTCCTACATCATCAATAACCATAAACTTCATCAATAGGTGATAAGTGGAAACAATAGCCTTTCGCCTATTAAAGATAGGCTGCCTAAATGATATTGTGGACGAGAGGTACATCCACAACTAAAAACTTGATAATCAGGGCATTCTAATAGTATGCAATCCCTGCTGAAGTAAGTCAACGCTTCTATCAGGTATAACCTTCTTCCCGACAAAATCATATAAAGGACTATGAGGGTTTGAGTGTATCATTGATCAAGCCCATTTTGTTGAAGGCCAACCTGCTTAGAATGTCGACGGAGCTTCCTCCATCAATCAAAATTCTATGAATGTTGCTTTTTCCAACTCACATTGTGACTACCATAGCATCATCATATGGCTGATGAAGTTGTTGAGCCTCCTCTTCACTAAAGGTGATGACATGGGTACTACCTCCTAAGGTACCAACTCTATCTTATCAGGAACTGAAGATTTGACTTCTACCATTGTCCTCATGTCAAGCTTGATGTGAATAAGCCTTCCTAACATAATTTGATTCTCCAGCATAATCAGAACCACCTATAATGGTTCAAATATCCTGTATAAGAGATAAATCCTGTGTTGGGGCCATAGGCTGTGGCTACTTCAGATGCTTGGGAAGAGGTTAGTTCCTCAGGAGGTTAGGTTTAGCCACATATTGCCTAAGGTAATCCCTTCGGACTAGGGCCTCGATTTCTTCCTTGAGCTCAAAGTGCTTGTCTATATTGGTTATAGTCTCAGTGGCATCAACAATATTTACTTTGGTTTCTTTTAGAAATGGATGCTTTCATTAGCTTGAGTCATTTGAGTATATTTTAACCTTGATTTTGGTTGAAGATCTCCCTCCGTCTTATGGTAAGAGGGTGTAGGAATCATAGGCACCTTATCTCAGCCTCCATGATGGCTACTTAATGCCCTTAGTGTTCTTCAGGTTAAAGTAATGTCCTTTCTTACTCATACCACAACTGTCACCTTTCTAGAGCTTTAGGTGATGTATAGACTTGTCTATAGACATTAAGCCTTCAGCTTTCAAGTGCTTTTGAGCTTCCTCAATGACAGCCGAGAGTGTTTCTATTGTATTTTTTATAATATCCCATTTAAATGCTTTAAACCTCAAGTCAATCATAATAGCCTTAATACCTACGTAATCTGTAAAGTTTTTTATGGGTATGGCCTCCTGGTTGAAACCTCTTGGTGTAAGATTCCAAGAGTTCATACTCTTCCTGTCGAACGGATACGAGGTGGGTCAACAGCTTCTTGAAAAGTTAAGCCCATTAAATTGGACTACGAACAACATGGCCAACTGCTTGAAAGAAACGCCAGACTTAGGCTTCAGGTTGTTATGCTAAGCCTGGCCAGCACCTAATAAGGTAAAGGGGAATACCTTACATCGGCACGATTAGAGACTTGCTCAAAATCCTTCCACAATCTAAAAACATCCTGGTATTTAATGGGATCTTCTTTCTCGTCGTAGATGACCAAGTTTGGCATTTTGAGTTTTTGGTAATAAGGCTTCCATGATTTCATCACTGTACCAGAACTACCAACATTTAAGTTACGGCTTCCTTTATATTCTTTCCTTTAAGTCACGAACCTAATCAATATTTGCTTCTTCACTATGCATGTCTGTTAGGTGAGGTAAGTCAAGAACTTGGCTCCCTGAAAAAGGTAGTTCTCTTACTTGTTGCACGTTGTCTACTAGATGTTTTTCCTCGTTCATGCTCTTTGAATTGTCTAGGTCTTTGGGAGTTTTAAAGATCGTGAGACTCCTGGCTCACCTCTCACCGAAGTGGTCTAATGGCTAGTAGGTGTTGGGTTGGAATTGTGGTTGCAAGTAGCATGTCCCGCAGCTCTCTTTGTTGTGAGTTATTGAAGGTTCTATTGTCTCTACCTTCCACCTCTAGTTCAGTCTCTTCATAGTTTTTTATGACTTTAAGGATTGTTCCCCCTAAGAAAATCCCTTGGAACACCCCTTCCACAGGGTCTTCTTCTACTTAAGAAGTAAACATACTCGTTTATGCATGGTTCGTGGATTTTAACTTGTGCTCTTCCCCTTATAGGAAGGTGCTCATCTAGTAGCAATTAGGCTGCCCTACCGAGTCGTCGAATTCGTCTAGAGCAGGTAGGGATTCCCCGCCTAACGGGTTGTGGCGGGGCCAATTTCCACTAAAGCCGCTTATATATTTATATTATATAATATATTTTAATTTATATATACTATATTAATATTTTTTATATTTTACTTCTTTTATTATTTTTTTAAGATAATATGGCAATATAAAAAAATAATTTGGTGCATTTTTTATGGTATATTTTGATAATGTGACAAAAAATAAAAATAAAAAAACAAATGGGAATCCCGATTAAACTTATCCAGTAACAGCTTATTATGGTGGGGCGGGGTAAAAATCCCAAAGCGGGGCAGGGAGGGCACCCTAGCTCCACCCCATCCCATTGCCACCACTACACGCATCTATAGTGCCCAAGAAGTTGCTTAACAACTCTATGAGGTCTTGCTGAGGTTGAGCTCTAGATTATGGCCCAGGCTCTTCTTCGGCTCTTTTTCATTTGTGGGCTGGTTCGTTATTCTCCTATTGAGGTGGTGCCTCAAGTGGTAATATGGTATGAATGTGCTCAACAAACTATTTTTCTATAGGGCTTATCTAGAAAGGTCCAAGGTCCAGTCAAGCTCAACCTGCTAAAGAGGTCGAGGGCTTAATAGTTTTGGTCCTAAGTATTAAGCTAGTGGCACGGTTTCTAGTTTTGCGGGGTCTCTAGTTATTTTTTTCAATAAGGCATGGCTTTTAACCCCATGAAAGTGATGGTGAAAGGTACGTACATCATTTAGCAGAAGTAATGGTACAATACATATGATAAGTTTTCCTCGAACAACGCCAACTGTTGTTGCTGGATGCTCATATGTATAGTGTTGGACTAGGCCTTATAATGCAAGCCGAATCTATAAGCTTTTGACTTGATCAAAGGATTAAGGAGAAAATTTTAGGTGTATCTAGGCACAACCTTAGGTCGGGGCAAGGGAATATAGGCTGTATATAAATGTTTTACCTATATGCAAAGAAAATTAGCCAGAGGTGACACCAATGTAACTACCAACATGCACCTTTTGAAGCCTAAGAATAATGTGTATATTTAGGACATAAACTCTCTAATGAGCCAGGTTGTTAGTTTTGCCTCAACTCTTTATTGTTTCTTGGAACAATTAAGTAGAAAGATGCTACTAATTGGCCAAGAAAACACTTTAAAACCTCTTTTGAAACTCAAATATGAACTGAGAGGTGCTAAAGACTAAAGATCCAATCCTTCCTATTGAATGCTGAAGATACCTTTTATATAGAAACGTGTGGAGTCAGATGAGTGACATGTCTTCTAATCCCCATAAATGTCGACAGCTATCCCCTGGGTTCCACTTGGGGTTTTATAATAGGCGGTGTAAGTAGGAATTAGAGCTTGATAAGCTGACTTGCTAACTTGCTATTTGTATGAGAGTTATTTCTAATGACGAGTGGACGATGAGTTTCATCTCGACAAGATAGGAAGATATGTTTAGATCTTTCCAGGAAGGCGTTGCCTTCTTAAGAGATTAGATCAACTTTCCCCTTCGATGAATAGCTAGGCTTATATTCATAAATATGCTTTATTCGGTAGTAGCTATATTAGGTAACTTTCTGTCTATCTCAACTCACATACTAATTCAGAGTATTAAATGTGGTCAAACTCAATTTTTGTGTAAGTCAAGAAGCATGTTGGGTAAGATTCCTCCACTTTTAAGGGCCTACTCATCATTTTGTTGGTTAAGGCTTGAACCAACCTTCTCCTTTAAGTTCATTAGGCTTTATGGGCTTCTTACTTTTTGGGATTTACACTTATGATTATGGTCTAATGGAGGCGGGCGTGAGTTTGGGTTTAAGGCAATAATTACCCTGTAACAATGATACAATTGCACTTGGCCAGTTTTACTCTCCAGCAGCATTGTTAATAATAACCTTTCCATCTTTGCAAGCACATATCTTTATAAAGATTTTGAAAATTTGATCAAAACTATTATTAAGAGAGAGATAGAAAGAAAACATAACAATTTATTTGAAGTCCAACAAATCATATTCTTCATAAATGCATCTTGCATCAATGAAATTAAATGTGACAAACTTGATACTTGAACAATATATGTCTATATAAATGAATAAGAAAATAAAGGCGAAGACTTCAATCATAATAATCACTCACATTATCAGCAAAACATATTCTAATAATTTGTTTAAGGACCGTACAAAATTCATCAATTTGACATTAATTTCCATCAAAATGAGTGAATAACAAAATCAAATCAAATATAACACACCCAATAGATTATTGGATAAGTAAATCACTCTCAAAGTAGTGTATTTGATTTTGATTATTCAAATTTTTTTTAGGGAAGTATAAGCTAATTCAAGATAAAAAAGATTTGTACCTATAGTTGTGTACTAATTCAAGAAGACAAAAAATTTCAAAATGACACCCAATACAACCATTTACTACCAGCCAAGATTAGTTGTTGGATAGGAGAATGTGAGGATTTCAGCCCTTCAAATTATTTGTCTTTTTTTTTTTGTGAATAAAAACTTACGCTAACTAGCACAAAAGACCCTACCTTAAAGACCAAGACAAGGGAAAAACTCTCAAGTTTGATGAAAATCTATAGACAATAGCAGCACTATAGAAAGAGAAACATCCTCAGTAGAACTAACAGAAGAAGAGAAAACACAACCATAATTTAGAGTATACTTAGCCATAGCATCCGCAACTTTGTTGGTGCACCTGCTTTCCAAAACCAACTTCCATTAAGGAGACACAAACATTTCTTTTGTTGAAATTATAAGATAATACAACTCCTAGTTCCATGGGTTAGTAATTGTATTAGCTTCCTTGAAAACATTTAAAGCATCTAAATTCCATATCACTCTTTTCTAGTTATAATTAACAACAACAATTGATGGCCACTCTAGCGCCAGAACCTTAGCCAAAAGCAAATTACTACTCAAGCAAATCAGAAGCCAATCATATCATGTGTCCCATACTATTACGAACCACCATGGCCATGGCAACCTTTCCATCTCTAAACAAGACATCCACATTAACTTTAAACCATTCCCTTTCAAAATCTTTCCAGTTTATAGTGTCCAAATAATTCTTCTTCGATTAAAACCCTTCTAAAATCTTCCACATCAGAATTAAAATCCTTTAACACTTGACTAACATGCTTTTTCCTTTCAAAACTCCTTTAATTTCTTGCCAACCAAGTGTAGTAAACGAACTAGCTAAAACTAGATTGAAAGTCTCCCTATTTGAATCACCAACCAAAGGGTGACTTAGGGGATCAAAACATACCCTTATTAAGTCCTTAACTATCTCCGCAATTAAGATATCTAATTCAAGTCCTCATCGGCTAGCCAAAGCAAGTTAATGAATAAATGGCAATCCTTTAACAAATGAAGATTAATTTCCTCCAGGCAATTCCAAAAAGTGCAGTGTCTATCTTTTCTCCCTAGTCTTTGAAAAATAGCCTCCCAAGTAGGAGTCACTCCAACTAGGAATCTCTAAATAAACAATTTAAGTCTCTCATGTAACTTGGATTTTCAAATTTAAGGGGAAAAGAAAAAAAGTTGACACTCAGAATCTTGTTAATTCAGTTCAAAACAACTCTAAATAGTAAAACTTGAATTACTTCTAGTCCAAATTAGCTTATCTGCATACTCAGTCCTTGGCTAATTTGACTTAATTATGGCTTCGATATCCTTTTCCTCAAAGAAAGCCTTAAAGCTACCACATTCAAGCCATTTCCCCTTATCCTCTAAAGTCTACCACTTTTAACCATTTAATAACTTCTACTCTCTACTTGACTCTAGGGATACAATTAAGGAAATAATTAAAGATTATAAAATAGGTTAAAATTATGCAATATTTGCAGAGTTTACCTCCTTTTGTCTATCTTCTAGATCATTAGAGCAATTCTAATTTGATTTGAGTCGCGTTGATTCTAAACCTTTTAGAACTAGGAATTATTCATGAATGTTTCTGAGTTATTCGAAATTAACGAAAGATTATAATAAATTGGTCATATCATTTATTGATGTCAAACTGGATAAGGAATTGAATTCTTGTTGCTAGTGATCCATACAAATTGATAATTTGAAATAACTCTGAACCAAAATTTTGTTATTTTGATTGTTTAAAGTGTTATCTTATTCTATTCTTAAATTATTATTAATTAATTTCTTTGAAAACTCCCATTTTCTCCATTAGCTCTTATTGAATATTAAATTAAGAAGGAATTCAGAATTAAAATATCAACAATCTTTATGGATTCGACCTTGACTTACATATACTATAGGATTGGTAATTTCAATAATTAATTTTTTGTGTAAGGCAACTAAAATTCATCAAAAATTTGGTGTCGTTGTTGAAGACTGTGTGCTAATTTTCTTTCTAATTTATATTTTAGTTTTGAGTTTGTGTTTTGCAATATATGACAAGGTTATCTCATCAAGGAGAATTACAGTACAATCCAAAAATAGAAAAGACTACACAAAGTTTGAGAAAGGAGACAGTAGAAAAACATAGTTGGTTTGTCATCATGTATTCCTCAAGCTTCGCCTAGCCTGAACCAAGCTATTAATTGGATCCCTAGTAATCATTCTAAGACAGAAGATGTGACAGTACTACTCAACAATATGGCTAATAACAAGACTTTGAAAGAGTTGGCTGATTCTGATTTAAATTTACAGTCATTATGCATTAATTTTCCTAATTTAGAAGTTGCGTTTGAGTTGAAATTAGGACTAATACACTTATTGCCCACTTTTTATAGTCTTACAGGTAAGGATCCCTATAAACATTTGAAAGAATTTCATGTGGTATGTTCGAGCATAAGGCCACAAGGGATATCTATAAAGTAAAACAAAGCTAAAAACTTTTCCCTTTTCCTTTAGTGATTTAGCAAAAGATTGGTTATACTACCTACCTTCAAAGACCATTACTTCATGGAATGAAATGAAAAGGTTATTTCTTGAAAAATATTTTCTTGTTTCACAAGCTGCCAATATAAGAAAAGAAATATGTGGAGTTAGCTACTATGAAGCTAATATGAAATAACCTTCTCTTGAATTACTATAAGGTTTTTCTCTTAAATTACTATATAAGTATTGGAAAGATTTAAGAAATTATGTGTTTTTTGCCCATATCACCTAATAAGTGACCAACTTCTAATTCAATACTTTTATCAAGGATTATCACTAATGGATAAGAGTATGGTAGATGCAGCTAGTGGTGGTGCGTTGGTGGATAAAACTTTTGATGCAACTAGACGCCTCATGTCAACAATGGCTGCCAATTCCTAGCAATTTGGAACAAGGACAAATGTGCAAATGAAGAAGGTTCATGGGGTAGATACTTCTAATCTTAAACACCAAATATATAACTTAACTTTTTTGCTGTGATAATTGGCTGTAGGAAATCTTTAAGCTGTCAAGGCATGTGGAATTTGTTCTACCCAAGTGCATGTCATTAATATGTGCCCAATGTTGCAAGAAGAATATTCAGTTTAGCAAGCTAATGTAATCGGTGGTTTTCCGAAACAATATCAACGCAAGTATGATCTATATTCAAATACATACAATCTTGGATGAAAAGATCACTTGAACTTTCTCTATAGGAACAATATGGGTACGAATTGTTACCTACAACCATATTCTCCATGACAATAACCAGTAGAGGCTCCCAAATCTGGTATGTCATTTTAAGATATTGTTAAAGTTACTGCAACTAATATGCAACAATTCCAATAGGAAACAAAGACAAGTATTCAAAATTTGAAAAATCAAATGAGTTAGTTCACAACTTGTAATATCTGCTTTCTTTTTTGTGCAGTTGACATTTTGTCAAAGTCAACTCTAGTCAAAGTTAACATTTAGACCAGTAAGTACCACATCATGGTTTTGATTGGTTTTAAACTGTCTAAGATTGGCTTAGTTGTTTATTTTATCTTTTAAGTGTGCTTGTGATTGAAGGTCAAAGTCAAAATCAACACTGCCATTCATCGCCTAGACTGACAGAAGGTTGACTGAGACTTTCTTTCTTGTACACTTGGCAAGTGTAGGAGAGGTCTTATCAAAACTTGTTAAGTACAATAAGGTTACTTAAAAACCAAGTTTGACTTGGTCAAACTTTGGTCAAAAGTGGTCTTACTTGTGGCACCTCATTAAAAACCCTAAGACCACGACATTTAATGACACTTTTCAAGAGATCAAGACCTATTCTTGAACCCTTGCAACCAACCATAACCATTCTAGAGAGGGAAAAATATAATCTATAGAGAGAAAGTGAAGGAATGTGAGAGAAAAGGAGGGAAAATCAAGGAAATCAAGTGTTTTCAAGAAAAAACTCAAGGAAAGGGTGAAAGAAAAAGGGCCAACCACTTGAATCTAGAATCATGGAGGTTTATTTGTGTAGATCAAGGTATTTATATAGAGTTTTGAGCATTTTCCAAGGTAGGTTTTCATACTTGTTGTTTTGTTGACTTTTAGAGCTTTAAGTATGTTTGAACCTAGATTTAGCTATTCTCCTACCTTTGTTTTTCTATATATAATCCTTCTAAAATAATTTCATATGAATACTATTTATTGTGTTTGTAATTATGAGAGTGTGGATTGGTGGAGTAATAGCTTAATCTAGACTTGTTGGTAACTAAGAGTTCATATGCTGTGTTAATTTGGAATTATTTTAAAATCTATGAATTTTGCCTAAATGCAAACCTTGATTATAGCTGTCCAAAATTTTTGAAATTTTTATTGTAAGAATTTGAGTTTGTTATTAACACTGTGACTTTTGAATCATATGATTTGGAGTTGTAATGAGTAAGATAAGAATTTTACAAAATTGTTGGTTATTTGGATATTTCTAAAAAAAATTCTACACTTTTATCCACAGGTTTTGTTGAGTTTGAAAGGCTTTTATTTTTGTTATTTTTTAGCCATATTTTTTCCCTACACTACAATGCGTCATAGTCTGTTGAGCAGAGTTGAATTGAATTTTTTATGCATTTTATAAATTTGTTTGTTTTCTAAAAAACTCTAGAAAAAATACTGCACTCGCACCCATGGGTTTCACTATTTTTGAAAGGTTTGTAAATTTTTTTTTATTTTTTTGGCATATTCTTTTCTTAAACTACATTTAAATTAGGGTCATTGTGGTTTTTAAATCATGGGAATCCAGATCATAATGATAGAGGTATAGTTTTTGAAATTTTGTTGTACATACTAAAACTGATTTGGTTTAATTCATGTATCATTTTATTTTATTATTTATTATTTTCTAGTATTAAATTATTCACATACTATTAACGTAATCTTTATGATTTGGAATGCTTTAATTGTGTAGTTTTGCTTAAAGTTTGAATCTTTATGTTAATTATGTATATTTTTGGGCAACATATACTATAAATTTGTGACCTTTAAACTTAACTGTGTAATTGGGATTATTGGAATGTGATTGTCATATTATGTTTGTAAACACTACTGCCAAGTGACCCATGTGCATATACATACATCGATATGCATGTCATGAAAGCTTTTGTCACATACAAAGAAATAGATTTTTTTCTAAACAAGTCACGTTTTAAAGTTATACATATAAAATTCATGGTCATGCACACATAGGCATATGCATATATTGAATGAAGCTTATATGGATAGGATATGTGAACCATTTAGTAGAGGTCCCACTAACTAGTGAGTGGAGAGATTGGATTCTCCCATATGTGCATATGTGAGCATATTGGTGTATGTGGTGATTGTAACCCCAGCACTTGCATAGCACAAATGCAAGCGGGTCTCTTCCCCACTCACACTGTTTCCTTTAAATAGTTAAGTATAATTGGATTTCCTTGGAAGTATATATGTCTACTTCTTTGGGAAATAACAGTTACCAACGGTTAACTAGCTCTAGCGCAATTAAGAATTTACGCTTAATGGAAAATCCTACGAACCTCCGTTTTTGAAGTCATTGCATAAGACCTTCGAAAGAGTTAAATTTTGCATATGATTTATGACAAGAAAGAAGGAAAAATCAATATTTGGAAATTTTCGAAATCAGTGTTTAAACTTTGCATTAGCACATGTATGTTGGGAATTTACTGAGTGATTTTCCCTTCATTCTTCTTTTTTTCAATGTGTAGAAAATTTTGAAACTTTTTCTTAAAAGGCTTGGTTGCATGGTGGCAGACCTGTGGAAGGGCTATAGTACAAATAATTTTTCTGCATTTTCTTATTTCCTTTTGGACTTTGTAATATTCTGATTAATTAGATAATTTTCTTTACGTTGTGGGTTTTTGTAAACAACTATATTTTGTTTTAAATTTTAAATTACTATGGTTTTTATTTAAAATTAAGGGTTTTGATTGTGTCTTAAAGAGTAAAGAAAAATTTTATTCGAATTTTAGCTTGTCTAAAAGAACCTTTTTATTAGATTATTTTGAATGTATTCTGTTGTGACATTCCTTTAATCGCATCTCCAGACTCGGGTAAAGGGTGTTACACAACCTCTATAAGTAAGCTCAAAATACAAAATTCTAAAAAATTACCTTCTTAACCTATCAATTTGAGGGAGGAAACAAAGGCAATTGAGAAGTGGAAGAGAAATTGAAATTCCCATTAAAGACACCTCAGTTAAGACCAAGAAACAACATTTGGAAAAAGAAACAAAAGTTCAACTTTCTACTTCAATAAAGGTGACTTCTAAATAATAGTAATTAAATCTTACAAATTTTCTTCTCCGCCTTTTCCTGGCAAATTAAATAAAAATAAGAAAGAAGAGGAAGAAAAAGAAATTCTTGAAACCTTTTTGAAAGTGGAGGTGAATATTCCACTAATAGACACAATCTAGCAAGTTCCTCGATATGCGAAGTTCCTTAAGGAACTTTGTACTAACAAAAGAAAGCTTAGAGGGGATGAAAAGATCAATGTATGTGAGAATATTTCAGCCATCTTACAAAGGAAGCTTCGTCCAATATGTAAAGATCCAGGTATGTTTACTATACCTTGTGTCATTGGAAGTACTTGAATTGAGGGTGCCATGTTAGATTTAGGAGAATCTATTAATGTTATGCCTCAATCTTTATATGCAACTTTACAATTGTGCCCATTGAAACAAACTAGGATAATAATTCAATTAGCAGATCGATATAATGCCTACCTTAAAAGGGTAGTAGAAGATGTTTTGGTGTAGGTGAACAAGAAGGTGTTTCTTCTTGATTTTTACATTTTAAATATGGAAGATGACAAGTCTCCGAATTCTGCAGCAATTATTTTAAGCAGACCATTCCTGAAGACAGCTAGAATAAAAATAGATGTTTAGGCTAGAACCATTTGATGGAATTTGATAGGGAGATTATCAAATCCAATATTATCGATGCCATGAGGTATCTTACTGACACTTAATCTGTATTTTCCATTGACATTTTTGATGAATTGGTGTAGGATTAATTTGAATTTCATAATGAAGATAAGTTATAGATTGTGCTTTATCAAGGTTTAACTCAATCTTAGTTGCTAAGTGGAAATCAATGGAGTGAGGAAATTGAGGAAACAATAATGGCACTTCAGCCTCTACCACTTATTTTAAAAAGATACATACTTTCCTAAGTTGAATTACCAGTATTTGATACCAAGTTGTTACCTTTCGTAGTGTAACAACCTATTTTAGAGTAGAAACATTTATCCGATCGTTTGAAGTATGTGTTATAATAGCTAATAAGTTGTCTTGAATTTAAGATGATAAATTGATTCAAGTACTATAAAACCATAAAATAACTCTGAGATGGACAATACTAGATATCAAAGGAATTAGCTTATCACTTTGCATGCATAAAATCTTATTGGAAGATGATGCCAAACCAAGCTGACAAGCTCAAAGATGTCTTAATCCAACAATGATGGAAGTACTAAAAAATGACATTTTGAAATTGCTATTAGTAAGGATTATCTACCCTATGTCGAATAGCAAGTGGGTAAGTCCAATTTAAGTGGTTTCTAAGAAAAAGGTTATTATAGTAGTGAGGAATCAAGACAATGAGCTCATTCCAACGAGAGTGCAAAATGGCTAGCGTGTGTGCATTAATTACTGTAAATTGAATACAGCCATGAGAAAAGATCACTTCCCTTTACCATTTATTGATCAAATGTTGGAACAGCTAGCCGAAAGATCTCATTACTATTTCTTGGATGGTTATTCAGGGTATAAGCAAATTATGATTGCTCCTGAAGACCAAGAGAAAACCACATTCATATGCCCCTTTGGCACGCTTGCTTACCGAAAGATGCCTTTTGGACTTTACAATGCTTCAACAACCTTTTAACAATCCATGATGAGTATCTTCCCTAAATATATCGAGTAATGTATTGAGGTATTTATGGATGATTTTACAGTTTATGGTAATTCCTTAATACATATTTAGATAATTTAACTTATATTCTTAAAAGGTGTATTGAAATTAACTTGGTCCTTAATTTGGAAAAATGTCATTTCGTGGTTGATAAAGGAATTGTTTTAGGACATGTAGTTTCAAATATGATAAAGCTAAAGTAGATTTGATTATGTGCTTACCCTATCCCACAAGTATGTGGGAAGTCCGTTCTATTCTTGGACATGTAGGTTTTTATCACATATTCATTAAAGACTTCTTGAAAATAGTTTTGCCACTTTCAAATCTCTTGCACAAGGAAGCCATATTCGACTTTAATTAGCTTTGCATGGAGGTGTTTGGAGTTAAAGTCTACACTCATTTCCCTCATTGATTATTCAATCACCAAATTGGAAATTGTTATTCAAGATTATGTGCGTTGCAAGTAAATATGCAGTAGGAGCCGTGCTAAGACAGTGAAGTGGAAATTGTGCTTGTGTGATTCATTATACATCAAGAACATTGAATGAACCTCAGTACCACCATTGAAAAGGAACTGTTGGCTATAGTATTTACTTTAAAAAAATTTCAATCTTATTTTCTTGGTGCCAAAGTTATTATTTTCTCTGATCATGCAACTTTAAAGTATTTACTTACAAAAAAAAAAAACTAAGCCAAGACTTATTCATTGGATTTTATTGCTACAAGAATTTGATTTAAATATCAAAGATAAGAAAGGAGTTGAAAATTTAGTAGAGAATCATTTAGTCAAGTAATGAAAGAAGAAGAACATCTTCCTTTACAAGAGTTGTTTCTTGAAGAATGCCTCTATACTCTACAAGGTAAGATTCCATGGTATACAGATTTAGCAAATTATTTAGTAACTGAAATTCTGCCTCATGATTTTAGTAAGGCCAAACATGATAAACTGAAAAGTGAGGCTAAGTATTATTATAGGGAGGATCCATATTTGTGAAAATTTTATTCAAATCAAATTATCCAACGATGTATACAGGATTCCGAGGTACACTTTATTCTCACCTTTTATCATGATTATAATCATATGGAGGACATTTTGGGCTGAAACGTACAGCTAGGAAAATTCTTGATAATGGGTTCACCTAATTCTACTATGGCTCCTAGTTCTACTGTGGCTCCTTCCACTTCTATCAAAGCATTTGCATGTTCTTCTCACAAGTCTTCTGTCCATCATGCCTTTCAGTGGATAGAGAGCATTTGTGCGGGTTTAGCTAAGAGACAGAGTACCATGTCTGCACAATTAGCAACTATGGAGGCCCAGCTAGAGCGACAGGAGAAGTAGCTTTAGCAAATTAGAGCTGTCTTTGATCGGTTTCAGCCTCTTCATTCCTAATTTCTAACTATGTTTGGGGATTTTTATTTTTTGTTTTAGTTTTTCTTTACTTATTTTTCCTATTTAAGTTTTACTTTAAACACCTTGAGGGCAATGTAATTCAAGTGTGGGGGAGGTGTTTAGTTGTGTTTAATATCTATTTTGCATTTTTTTTTCTTACTATGTGTTTTTTTTATTGTATTTTGCATTACATTGGGTTTAATTTTGACTAATTTTGGGCATACTTTATTGCTCGTTCTTCTCACTTGTTGAATACTTTGATCATGCAAGTGTTTGCTTTATTAGTGAAGATTAAGAAAGACGATTCAATGAAAGACTTAGGTGGGGTGGCTTATTTGATTGAAAATTGTTATGGTAGTTAACTGAATTCCATAAAAAGAGCTAGTTCGATAAACTCATGCCCAAGTGAGCTTTTGAGCCTAATAGAATTTTGATTATTTCTGTGAGTATTATTCATATAAGATTTTGTAACTCCACAACTTTTTTTGATGTGCTGATTGAGATTATATTAATACATTATTGCAGAAAGATGATGAAGGCATTTATTTGCTTTAACCACCTAGCCTAAATAGCCAACCTTTATATTAATCCCTAGTAAGCCCCTTTGAGCCCTTTTGGTGATTTTCTTCGTATTAACATCTTTTATGAAATAAGTGTGGGGTAGTGGGACTATTGTTCAGTTTTGGTAAAGTGTGCAATTTTAGAAAGTTGGGGTGCTGAGATATTCGAACTTATAGTTAGGAGAGGAAAAAGAAAAAAATTGCTTGTAATTTTGTGTAGAAAGCAAAAGAGTTTATAGAAATTTAGCTTAAGAAAAAAAACAAAAGGACAAAAAAAAAGAGAAAAAAATAAGGTATGAAAAAGGAAAGAAAAATTCAATAAAAATGAGCAAGAATGATCAAAGGTTCTGGTGTATTGTCTTTGTTGATGGGAAGTTAGGAGGTAGAGTGTGTTAAAATGGTTTGAATTTTGTTACTAATATTTTATTTATTCTATGAATTAATCTTTCATTACTTACTTTTCCCTATCTTTAACCCTAGCCCCATTACAATCCTAAAAAACCTTTGGATTTCTATTAGAATATGTTGAGTAATGGATATTGGACTGAGTCACATACATATAGTAGTGCAATTTCTTTCATTGAATTTAAGTGAATGCATGACCTATTTAAACACTTGAGTGATTGGAGAGATTTTAGTGATAGTTTGCCGAGTTAATAATTTTTGTTTGGATAAAAGCTACATGCTGTTATAATGGAAGGATGTTAGGTAACCTTGAGTTTGTTTTGTTATTTTTGTTGGATTGAGTGATTAAGTTCCTATTCATAAAGTATAATACTTTAATGGTTTTGGTATTTGAAAAGGGAGAAGAAAAACAACAAATGTTTGCTCGGGCGTGTAAGGTTTAAGTGTAGGGGTATTTAATGAGTATCCATTTAGTCATTATTATTTAATCTAATAATTAACTTTTGTATATTTTATTTCATGGAATTGAGTATAGTGTTAATTTATTGTACATGCAAGGTTAATTGAATTAAAAGGAGAAATGACTTGAAAATACCAGAGATGGAGACTTGATTTGTAGAAGAGCCCAAGATATGTCAGGTTCAACGTCAGGTCCTTGACTTTGAGGCTAAGATACTGTAAGGGGAGGTTGCAAAATAAAGAGCTTAGGACATGTAAAGCACCTGACATGTATCAAAAGGACACACTTACAAAAACAAATTTAAATGAGGAACCTAGTGGAAGTTAGGCATGTTGTCAAGTGCAATGTCATGCGTCTAACTTGATGCGGAATAATGATGTGTAAATTTAGAAAACTTTGGATTTTTAGTGTTAGTCAAGTAGAATTAGGACAATATTATAAATAAGGTTGACCTTTTAGGTTTAGGGTGACAGGAAAAAAATCCGGCAACAATGAGAACAATTTTGCAAGTTGTGAAATTTTCAGGATAAGCAGCTAAATTTCTCTCTTTAGCTATGAATTATTCTTAATTATCAGTTATGTATTTATGAGACTTGAACACACAAATTTATAACAATTCAATTAATTATTCGGCTTATCATCTTTTATACTTCTGAGTCAAAATTTAGTCATACATAATTATACTACAAATTTTTATATATGAATTGAATATAGATTTTTCTAAGTCGCACTTTAATTCTAATAATTACTAATAATTGAAGATTATAGCATAAGTTAAAATTATCTAACATTTACAGAGTTACCTACTTTTGGCCATCTTCTAGATCGTTAAAGCAATTATGATCTGACTTAAGTCACGTTGATTCTAAACCTTTTAGAAACATGAACTTTTTTAAGTTATTCAAAATTAAGGAAAAATTATAATAAATTAGTCGTGCCGTTTATTGATGTCAGATTGGTAAGAAATTAAATTCGTATTGTCTGTGATCTGTCTAAACTCATAATTTGAAATAACTCTTAATTGAAATTCCATTATTTTGATTATTTAAAGTGTTATTTAATTTTGTTCTTAAATTGTTATTAATTGATTTCATTGAAAACTCTCATTTTCTCCATTAACTCTTATTGAACTTGAAATTAAGAAGGAATTCAAAATTAAAATATTAACAGTCTCAATGAATTCGACCTTGACTTACTTATATTATAAGATTGATAATTTCAATAATTAATTTTTAGTATAAGGCAATTAAGATTTATCAAGGTCAGGAGTAATCCCTTAACATAACTAAAAATAGTCCACCTTTACGAATTTTGTTCCCTTAATTATCAATCTTGATGGTTGTTGATGTAGTGAAACAACCCAAATTTATTAGCCTAACAGTCTAAGAAGCGTGAAGCCCATATACAGATGAATATAGTTTAGTGAGAGGCAGATTTTGTAAGAATGACATTTTGTAATTTTTGAGTCTTCTTATTCAAAGCATTGAACCTCTTTCTTTAGCCATGGATTTGGCTTGTATCTAAGGGCTCCTACGCTAGTTGGTATCAAAGCGATGGTTGTTCCCGAAGCTTCGATGGCCGGTGGTACAGTGTCCCAACCACTCTATGTCGACAAATATGGTTTGGCTCACAACCATTCACGGTTGAACAATTGGAAGAATGTCTGGAACGAAGATTTGCATATCTTACCAAGGAAATGCGATCTTTAGTTGAGGCATTTCGGAAGGTTGTCGCACCTTCACCACTACTCTATCCATCGGATGTGAGGAAGCTGGGTCTCCATTATGATTCTGTTGAGGCAAAGGTAGTGATGGTGGAAAATTCAACCTAGCTCGAATGTCTAAAGAAGGGGAGAATCTAATGTAGTGAAACAACCCAAGTTTACAAGCTCAATAGTCCAAAAAGTGTGAAGCGCATGTATAGATGAATATAGTTAAGTGGGGGCCAAATTTTGGAGGAACAACTTTTATAATTTCTAAGTCTTTTTTATCAGAGCATTGAAGTTCTTTCTTCAGCCATGGATTTGGCTTATATCTAAAGGCTCCTACACCAACTGCCAAACACTGAGCTGGCTTAATTTTTAGACAAAATTAGTCCTAATTCCATTAAATATGTTGCACCAAACATGCCATAATTAGGGGAGTACCATACTTGGGTAAGGGTGGCTAACTTGTTATACTAAGATGACATGAAAGAATACATAAATGAGTATGTTAAAAAGTATGACACTTGTTAAAGGATGAAAAGTAAGAGTAGTAAGCCTAAGGTTTGATACAACCATTGTCAATCCCTACTCATACTTGGGAGGATGTCACCATAGACTTTATGGAAAGATTACATGTAATAGATGTGATGGGGTGCTTGTAGTGGTGGATCACTTGATTAAGTATGGACACTTCATTGCAATGGTGCTTCCACGACCAAGACTATTGCTAAGCTTCATGTAGCTCACAAAATGAAGCTTTATAGTATGTCGAGGTGCATTATGAGGAATAAGGATCGCATGTTAGGAGCATTATGATAGATAGGGGCCAAATGTTTATGAGCAAAGTTTAGAGAAATTACTTCAAGATGTATGAAATAGAGTTGGTTAAGAGCTTAACTTATCACCCTTAATCTGATTGGCATATCGAGGTGACTAACTGAATTCTTGAGTAATACCTTAAGTGCTTTGTGCAACAATATCCAAAGAAGTGGAAGGAACATTTAGCTTGGGCTAAATTTTCATACAACACCTTGTACCATAAATCAATCAAGATGACATAATTCGCAACACTTTATAGGAGATGAACACTTGTGGTTATAGCTTATGAAATGGGAAGTTCACTTAATGAGTTGGTGAATATGAAGTTTATAGAGAGGGATGAGGTCTTAAAGGAACTTAAAAAGAACTTGGCTCATGCTCAAAACCAAACGAAGCACTTTGACAAAAGAAGGAGCATGGAATCCTTTTGAATTGAGAGATTGGGTCTTTTTCAAGTGCTTACCAAGAGAGCACAAGACACTATCCAATGTGACATTTAGCAAGTTGTGGGCTAAATATTCTGGTCCATATCAAATATTATAGAAATGCAAATAGCTTGCTTACAAGCTAGACCTACCGGTTGGGGTTCAAGTCCATTATATCTTTCATATTTTATGGCTAAGGAGAAAAGTTTGAGACCCAAATATGGTGATGAATGACTTTCTCATGCGAATAAGAGGGACGAGTGACAGTTAAACCCAAAAAACTCATGGAGTATAGGCAAATGCATAATGGAGGCTAAATAAGAACCAAATTTTGGTTCAATGAAGGTGACTTCCACTTAAATATGCTACATGGGAGAGTGTTCGAATTCTTAAGGTACAATTTTTAGATCTTAAGATCTTGACCTTAAGGAAAATGTCAGTTTTGAAAACTAAAGAAAATCCACACAAACTATAAGAGCCAGATGAATTGAATTCTCTATCCTTAAGTTTTAATGCTTTATATAAGGATGCCGTGATAGCTTTATATGACTTCAAACACCATAGATATTTATTGAAATAGTCCAAGTCCTCCGCAAAGGAAAAATACTCAACGTGTTGATATTGATTTGGCTCTCTTTTTTCTGAGTATCCCACACTCGAGGAAGTAAATTAAGATAACTTAATCATATCATCTTCTTCTTTAAAGTGTTTGACCTTCAATTTCAAGAACACTTCCCTAAACTTGGCATTGGTTATCTTCGTTTTTCTATTGAAGTATGTATTGATGATTAGGTTCGAATATAGTGGCGTTACATTTTCAGGTAGTGGACTAAACTCCAATCCTATAATTAGACTAAACTCATGTTTTAAGAAAATGGTTGCTTTGCCACCAAAATTGAACTTCATTACATTTTTGTATGTCCTATCCACTTGCGTAAGGAGCAAGTGGTGAATAATACTAGCACTATAGCATATGCAGTGCATCCTATTATACAACTTTCCAAAATAGTTATCCTCAAACTTCTTCAACAGTCGTTTATTTATATTGAAAGGCTTTTCCGAATTCTGAGTGAACTTCATGTACATGTCATCAATAACCTTTAGTATGGAGGCCTTGGACAATATGTGAACACTTTCATGCTCAGCATTGAAGTACTTAAGTTGCTTCACATTTTTCTATAAAAGTTACAAACTGTAATATTTTAACAATTAATAAACATAACAGATATAAAATTAGCAATTTTACATCTTTATTGTGCCTACAAAAGCTACTTTGAAATACTCTTAATCAACCATTTCCTTACAAACTTGTATCCAACTACAAAGTTGGCTCTTTGTTGGAAACACTAAAGATGCTTCGGTATACTTCGAAGCAGATACTTGTTGGACATTAATTTTCAAGTGCATCAGTGCAAGTTCGATGCCAACCCTGATGCACTTGGACACTAATGTCCAACTAAGTGACTTCTTTGAAGTACTTTGAAGACATAACAAAAAGCCAAAATTGGAGTTAACCACTAGCAAACATATACAATACAATCAAAATCCAAAATATGCACATTCATCAACAGTCAAACATTGGAAAACACTAGCAAACAACATAGTCAACAAATTGCATTCAAAATCAAAACAAAAAAATCAAACGAAACCGCACAAACATATACTGTAAAATAAAAACCAAAATCAAACCGACAACAACCCTAAATAAAAAACCTATCCAATATGAAATTGAACCCAAAACCCTAAAAACAAATGCACCTAACCCTAAATCCAATCATATTGTCCTTAAACACAAACAAACCTACCCTAGACGTAATTGTATTGTCTCTAAACACAAACACATCCAACACTAAACCTAATTGTATTGTCCTTAAACACAAAACCCACTACACCCAACCCTAAACCTAATCGTATTGTCATAATCAAACTCAAATGAATAATGACTCTAAAATAAAAACCCACCCAATATAAAACTAAAGCTAAAACCTTAAAAACAAACTCACCCAACCCTAAATCCAATCGTATTGTCCATAAACCCAACACATCCAACCTTAAATCCAATCATATTATCCTTAAATACAAATTCACTCAACCCTAAATCCAATCATATTGTCCCTAAATACAAATCCATACCTAAACCTAGAAATTGGGAGGAATCATAAAACTGAACAAATCTAAAAACTAACCTCGAATGGGTGTTGATGGTTGCTTGTTGACCTAATATCGAGAGATCACACAAACCGACTGCAGATTGCTTGAAAAGGTGATGAACAACGGCTATGAAAACTTTTTGTGGTTAGATGGGAGATGTTCGGTGCGATTCAGCATATCTTTCAAAGTGGCTATAATTTTTATTTTTAATAGTATGACATTATACATGTTCAGAGGCATTTTTGGTACTATAGTAGAAAATTTTAATATGTAAAATGAGCCATTTTTCATTAAGTGAAATAGGGCTTCGGTATGGAATAAAAAAATTCTAAAAATTTTCATGACAACTACAATAATCGTTATTTTAATTTAAAAATAATATTTTTAAAATGTCCATCCTTATCCAAAAAAATTCAAGTATCATTTTTACTTTTTATTGGGGATAAGAATTTTGAATTCTGAAATTTATATATAAATAGTGACTTTTTACTATTAGATTGTATTAGTAAAACATCATATAAGTTTTAATGAGCTTTTGTAGCAATAAAATACTTTAATAAGAACACCTATTATGAATTTAGTACTTTAAATTTTTTAAAATGAGCATAGGGGTGGGCCTTTTACCCGTTAACCCGACAAAACTGATTGATCTAACCCAATCGGGGTGGATTCGGTTGGGATTTTTTTGAGTTAGTTCGGGTATACTTTTATAAAATATATTTAGGTCGGGTTGGTTGATGGGTTGGTGGTATCCAACCACACTGACCCAACCCACACCGAAATATTTAATAAAATATTTTTTAAAAATTATTTTTAACTAGGATTTTTATCTAAAAGCCCCTCTCTCTTCAGTCTTCATCAGACCGTCTCTCACTCTCTTACTCTCAATCATCTGAGATGATTCATCTCTCTCTCTCTCGCACATTTTAGTTAAGGTTTACACAAATCTCTCGCATACACTTCACACTAGTCATCATCATCGCAGCCATACCATCCCTAGTCATCGCAACCGCACAACCATCGTTGTCGTAGCTAAACAACCGATCTACCTATACCGTCATCGTTTGATCCATCTCTTTACTTCAATCTCTCAATCAAATGGTAAAATTTGGATGATTTTCAACTTTTTAGACTTGTATATTTTATTATTTTTGGGATTTTTTTTGAATTTTTAAAATTTTAGGATTATGGGGATTTTTTTGTGATTTTATGTTTATATAGATTTAGAATGGATTTTGATGGATAATATGTATAATGAGTGCAATTGAAAGGTTAGATTTGAATGAAACATTTGATTGCATCATGCATTGCAAAGGCCTAAAATGGTTGTTATGGTACTTTCTTTGTGTTTTGTCTTTCTACGATCTTTTAATTGGAAAGATGGCATGCATGGGATCATACAATATGTAATTTTCTAGGCTTGTTTTGCTTGGTTAATCAGTTAAAGAAATATGTAATTTTGACAAATATTAATAACTTCGATTAACATTAAAATATTCAAGTAGTTTCCTAGACGGAAAATCAAAGTCAAAATTTTGTTCTCATCTGCTTGTTTTGTTTGGTCCAAATATGACATGGGTATTTCAAAAGATCTAATCTCCACCTGCCTAAACCTTGCAAATGTACATAGAAAGCTTAAATATGTAACTTGGAGGTGGACAAAAACTTATAAATGTTACACTTGGACCTGTTTATGAAGCTTATATCTTTTGTTTGAAATAATTATAAAAGTTACTATTTGTATTATTTTGATATAATAGAAAATGATTCTAGTCTGAATTGTGGTGTGATGTAAAATAAATATTGATAATTAAAGATAAAGAAATAAAATTTTGATAAGTATCTGAATTTAGAATGGTTTTTAAGGGTGTCATTTGCTTCTTGTATTTGGTACGTTGAAAACAAAGTAGGTTGGCATTGTTAACTTTGTAATAATGTATTATCTTGTTTTTGTTACAATATAAATGTTCTTTATGTTCCTGGTAGGGGAATGATGAATTAATGTAATTAGTGCATATATGTTTCCTTCAATTGCCAATGCATGTTGCAAAAGATAAAAGACAACTTTTTTGTCTTGGTGAAATAATCATGCCTTTTACACTTACTGGAATTGGATTGGATTATTATCTTCTCCAGCAATATCAATAAGGCCAAAGATAATATATATATATATATATATATATATATATATATATGAACTGTATTGCATGCCATGTTTGCCTGCTATGTATTCATTCACTTACATTTGTCTGTTTAACGACAAGCCACACATGATTTTTCCTCTTAAAAAAAGGTTGAACTTCTTATCTTTTTGCAATCACAGCAATATTTGAGATATCTGAGGTTTATTATTAGATATTGTTGCATGAATTCTTTTCTTAGGATCTTATCATCCTCATCAACACACTAATAAGTTTATTTTAGGAATCTTAAATGTCATGGAATTGTCTCTTCTTCACTTTTGTTATTCTACTTTATATGAATCATTTTCTTTTTAATTTTATGTCAAAGATATATGTTTTTCCTTTTGTTGAAGTTTCTTGTTGTGTAGCTAGTGGCAACTACTTTATAATTCTTTTTTTTTTCAATTTATTTGTTGTTTTATTGTAGAAATTTATTTTTAAAGATATAGGAGGAATACATATATTTGTTTTTATTGCATTTAGCATTTTTATTTATTTTATAAATCTTTGAACTTTGTTGTTTTATTTAACATTTCTAATTTGTTGAGTTTCAATTTAGATGCTGTATTATTTACTTTTGATTTGGATGACTGTAATATATTTCAATTTTATCATGTTTAACTAATATGATTACCAATAGATTAAGTAATCATATATGTATAATCTAAAATTTAATTTTTTTTATCGGATAGAAATTAAACTGAAACAATTTAGTATAAATAATAGTTGAGTTGAATTCAAAATTTATTTTGATTCTAACCCAATTTTAAAATTTATGAGCTTTTGTATAATAAATACAATGTTTTTTAAATTTGGGCTTAAGATCAATTTGAATTGGATCAAAATTCAACCCAATCGAAACCTACCGAACCAACCCGTCGTATACATGAATTGGGTTGGTTTGGTTTGAACCTAACAGCAGATCTATTCGATTTGGATTTGAAAAATAATAAGATTCAGTTTGATTTTCAATTAGGTCTAAAACCCAATCCAGTGCATTCCGAACTCAACCCTAAATAAGTGTCCTTCACAAAAATACAATTAACCTGGTACAAGTACAAAAATTTATTACAAATTTAAAATTTTTTCCATTGACTCCTTTTTTTTCTTTTTAAATTTTTAGTACTATAAAGTGAAAATAAACTAAATTGGTAAACTGGATATATATCTTGTGCTGAAAATAAAATAAAAACTTGATTATAACTTTATATGTGTCTTTTTAAAAAAGAAAAAAAGAAAAAAGGAAGAAGAATATCCGAAGGAACCATAAAACGAGCTAGGGTTTCGCAACTATAGATATGTACCATATAAATAATCCAAAGTAGTCCGACGTGAAACTTCCCCTCTCGAACTGCTGCTTTGTGATTTTGTTAAGCTCTCTCCGCCTCCCACCCTCCTTCACTCACACTCTCTCCTCCCGACTCCTCCATGGCTGTCACCTTCTCAGATCTCCACACCGAAGCTGGCCTCAAATCTCTCGACGAATTTCTTTCTTCCAAAACTTACATTTTTGGGTCTCTATTTCTTTCTTTTTTATTAATAAATTTATTTATTTTCTTTTTCCAGAATTTAATATATATTTTGTTTCAAAAGATTGAAGATTGACTATGTGTTGATTTTTTTTTTTTGGTGATTTTTTCAGAGATCATTTGACCAAGGATGATATAAAGGTGTACGCAGCAGTGTTGGACAGGCCTGGGGATTCATATCCCAATGCAACCAAGTGGTACGACAGCGTTTCTGCGCATCTCTCTCCAAGGTTGGTTTTTTTTTTTTACTGTGAATTATATTCAAAACCCATCAAGATCCGCATTTGAAACTCGTACTGAGACTTGCTTCTTTAATCAATTTATTTTTCTTAATATGTTGGGGTAGCTTCCCGGGAAAAGCTGTTGGTGTAAGAGTAGGTAGCACAGGTGCTCCTCTAGAAGCTGCTTCTGCCAAGGTAATAAAGTAGGTTTCTATATAATGTAATTTGTGCTTTTTGTTTAGCTGATTTTCGTATTTGGAGATAATTGATTCTTATGCATAATTCAGTGTTGCGTCTATTGCGTAAAATGGGTTTCATTTTATATTCAAATATAGGTTTGTTTTTGTGTCCGAGCAATGGTATTTGTTTTTTTCCCTCTTGTCATCACCAAAACGAGTCTCTTTCAATCAAGTATAAGCTAACTAATGCATTAGAATAGTGCATTTTAGTATATATGGATATTGTACAATTTGGATAAGAAATGAAGGTAGATGGTAGGTGCTAATAAGACTGAGTGCCTCTTTAAGAAGAGACAAAAGAAACAATAGTAGTAATAATAGTGTACAAAACAAAAGTTGAAGACCTGTGGTAATTGTACAGAATTTCATTTGAAGAATTGACGATTAGAATATTAATCAATACTAGCTTCGTGAACAGTTTGAAACTTTTCAAAATTTTAACAGAAAATGAGTCAGAATGAAGGATTGATTATCGAACATGTTCTTTTTTACTGTAAAACTTTAATTGATAGAGTATGCTACTTAAGGCTATTTTTTTTTTTTTCATAATCGATGCTAGTGAACTGAGTTTTTAACAGACAGCTAATAACTATAATTATATTCCATTAACCTCCGCTGCCAAAGGCCTGGATGCTACTTTTGTCCGTCGAGCTACTGTTTACTTTATAGTTTGTTCCTTCAACTTGTATTTACTTTCCCCTTTTATTTTCCAGGCTCCTGCTGCTGAAGATGATGATGACCTAGATCTCTTTGGTGATGAGACAGAGGAGGACAAGAAGGCAGCTGAGGAGAGGGAGGCAGCTAAAAAGTCCTCCAAGAAGAAAGAGAGTAAGCTAAACTTGTTGTATTAATGTTTCACAAAAATAAACTTTGAATGAAATGACCCTTCTGAATTTAGTCCTCAAGTGGACATGCCATGGAAACTTTACAAAGATTTTAGTTTTGGAAAAGGTTCTTCAATCTTTTGACATTCAGTCACTTCTTGTAGGTGGAAAATCTTCCGTTCTTTTAGATGTGAAGCCTTGGGATGATGAGACGGACATGAAAAAGCTTGAAGAGGCTGTTCGAAGTGTTGAGATGCCTGGTCTGTTCTGGGGCGCATGTACGGTTTGGCTAACTCTTACTTGATAGTATCCTCATGACTGAGCATTTTCCGTTTATTACATGGAACTCAGACAAAATTTAATTGAAACAATTTTTACTCAACTGATATAGTTCTGTGAATCTTGTATTTTATATTCTTTATTGCTGTTATAACACTTATTTGTTCTTGAATGCATATGCTTAATCTTTAATGTGGTTTCTGTGCAAATTTACTTATCAGTTATTCTCTAATATGTATATATATATATATATATTTTTCTTTCTTCTGTTAAGTATATTGAAAACTTGTTAATTTTACTGGTCTTATTTTTCCTAATCCGAGCAGTCATTTTCTGATCAAATACCGAAATCAAAATGTATTTCCAGCTTCTTGAGTTTTTGCTAGTTATTAAGGGCATTTTTCTCCTAATGTATTGTTTTTGGCTCTTCTGTTGTACTCTTCAAAATTTTTAGTGGCTTAACCTTCATTAATTGGTTTAAGCAGTTCATGGATTTGTTTGAACCTCAATTCACTTCCAAGTATCTTACTAACTTCTTATAAACTTGTCGCAGCAAAATTGGTTCCAGTTGGTTATGGGATAAAGAAGCTGCAGATCATGCTTACCATTGTTGATGATCTCGTATCTGTGGATACCCTCATCGAGGAGCATCTTACGCAGGAGCCTATCAATGAATACGTCCAAAGCTGTGACATTGTTGCCTTTAACAAAATTTAAGTACCTTTTGCATCGGTTTTTAAGTGTTCTTATTTTAGTTTTTGCCTTCCTTTTTGATGTTTTCCATCTGGCCTAGCCTGTGTTTTTATTGGAACTGTTCTTTTATAACAGATGAGAGAAGAAAAAGATGGAACATATTTTTTCTACTAAATAGTGTTTAATTAGATGTGATTGTAGGCTTATTGGATTGATAACTATGACTTGCGTCACTGTCTTGCTCTCGTATTCTTGTGGGAGTCACATCTGTGTCAAGAGCTTTTGAACAAGCATATGGAGTTTGCATAAATGGGTACCCTCTAGATCACCATTATTTTATTGGAAGATGTTAGGGATTCCAAATGCATTCCGAATAATATGGCAAGTGCTGTTAGCGAAATGGTATTTGAATTGTGTGCAAGCCCTATTTTGGTGTTGAAAATCGGAGACTTTTTTAAAGCCCTCAAAAAAATAATAATAATAATAAAGATCTTTTAACTTTGAGCTCCTTTTCAGAAGGCTAGGTGCTGATCCTGTTATAAGGGAAGATGTGTGAACAAACAAAATGAGAAAGTAAAAATAATTGCATGTGGCGTAATTGTGTGTGGCATGTGACATGTCTAAGCAATTATAAATTGGTTCATATTAATGGCCAACTGCTCATCTCACGCTATCCACAAAAAAAGTAGAATGTGCTCATCTCGTGCTAGTCATTTTCTTTGTTGTTGGTAATGATCCTTGTTTGGTCAGCCAACCATGCTATGTTTAATATTCTTTGTCGCTATTGCGAAAGGCCGAAAGCAAGTAATATTACTATTGTTATACAGCAATAAATACACACCTGTAAATGTGTCTATTTTTCATCGTCGCTATACTTAGTTCGTAGTCTTAAAAAATGATTTTTTGAAATACAATTTTTGTAAAATGTACAATTTTTAAATATTTATTTTTTTTGGAAGTTCATTTTTTTAAAGAAAAGAAAATGAAGTACATGAATCTCCCCCATTCCAGCAATTAACAATGTTATTATAACAATTTTTATTTCTATTTTACCCCTTCTCATTATTTCTTAAAAACATAAATCCCTTTCTTCTTCTTCTTCTTTTTTTTTTTTTTTAATCTCTATGTTTTCTATTGAATGACTTCTTTTTTTTTTTTTCCTTACTATATTAGCATAGAAAAAAAAATTAGAGAATATTTTTAAATTTTATAAAGTGTGTATTAGTAAATTTGTAACATTGGGTGTGTTGTTAGTTTTAAAAAATAGGGGTGCCTAACTGTATTTAATTCAAAAATTGAGGGAGTGCGAGTGTAATTGTCCCTTTAAACTTCTATAGTGGATTTAAAGTAGTAAATTAGTAATTTAAGATTAGTAAAAGGTTTTACTTAATTGATACGACAATACGATGTAATAATTGATAAATAATTCGTTATTAGTTAACAATTTAATATAATTTAATAACAAATAAATAAATTTTAAATGAAATTCATAACACAAAATGTCATATCAGTTAGTAAATAAATTTTATAAATTTTTTTGAATAAATTTCAAGTTATTGTTTAAAAATAATCTTACTAGAGCATCTTCAATGCTTTTGTAGATTACTATGCAAAGTAGAAATATAGACAGAGAACTTAAAAACCTCTCTTCAATGCAATTATTTAAAGGAAAAAATTCATTTAAAACCTATGAGGTTTAAGATAATTACACTGAAATAGAGCCCGTTTGGAACTGCTTATGTAAATAGTGCTTTTTTCAAAAGTGTTTTTTATTTAAGCACTTTAGTTAAAAAACATTTTAATAATAAAACAATTTGTGTTTGGTAGAAAACTATAAAAAAGTGCTTTAAAAATATTTCACTTTTGAAAAACATTTTTTTAGAAAAGCACCTATGAGGTGCTTATAAAAGAAAGCACTTAAAGTGCTTTTTTTTTATAAAAAAAAAGTGCTTTATAATTTTTTTGTCAAATATATTTCAAACTGCTTTTTTTATGAAAAAAATATTTTTTTCATTCAAAAAAAGCAGTTCCAAATGGGCTCTTATTATAGTTTTCTAAAACTATTATAAACTTACCAAATAGTATTAAAATGTATACAGATAATGGTAAGTTTTTGATGAAAACTAACGACTCACAGTAGATTAATGGTAAATTTTTTATGAAATTTTAAACTAATATAAGTGTAATTACTCCAAATTTAAAAGGATGTTTATGATATTAGCCATTTTTTAAATAGACTGTGAAGTTGATATGGAAATAAATAAATAAAAGAAAAAAAATAAAAGAAAGATAGATTCAACCGATGTTTACTTTTGGACTTCACAAATTATTTTAAAAAATAAATTGTAAATAAAAATTAACTTTAAAAAAAAGAATAAAACACATATATAAACACGTTAACAAATATGTTCTAAATATAACCACTGGAGATGAAAATTTTGATTTGACTATTAATTAACAGACTTTTATACCACAGACTCACATAGGGTAGAAATAAACTCTTATGTCATATTGAAAGCAATCTACATGCCCATCAGGGATACATTTTAGTGGATTACTTTCTGTAAAAAGTATGAATCTACAATAGCACCCTACATCATGGATCCGATTGTTACTTGACAAAGTGAAACATTTATAAATGGAACTTATAAATTCATTTCTAATCATAATGTCGACCATTCAATTTATCTTCAAAATATGTCCCAAAATTTTTGTCTTCGAATAAAGTTTATAAACAGTACTAGTTCAACTTTTAAAATTAAGTTTAGAATAAGGACATGTTAATATATATATATATATATATATATATATATATATATTGATATTATTAAAACTGTTTTAAGTATATAAAAAAAAAATTCATTAGATTCTAAAATCTAAAAATCAATAATTTATTTGAAAATGTGACAATTTATCAAGAAGACTTTAGAAAAAAAGGTAAAAAAATAGTACCATTGAAACAAAAGTAAAATATAAGGGCATATCTCTATAATTTCTAAAGTGTCATGTCAAGCTCAAAAGACAAAGAGGTGTCACCTTTGCTTATCCCTTTTTTATTTTTATTTTTTTTTAAAATATGTGAGGGTTCTTATATGATTTTATCAATTTTATTAAACAAATAGAAAAACTATCTTTTATCTATTTATTTATTTTGTTTCCTATAGTAAATTTGAAGGTAGGAGAAAAAATTAAAGTATAAATAAATTTTAAAGGTTAAAAAAAATAATTAAAATGAGCTGGGATTGTCTTTTTCAATAAAATTTGGTGTTAATCGATTAGAGTAGGTTTTTTTTTTTTTTTTAAAAAAAAAAAAAAGGGAAAGAATTTGGGTGCATATTTTGTGTAAACAGTATGGAGTTGAGAGAATAATTGGGGGTCAAAAGTGTAATATCCCATGTCTCTTTCTCTGACTCTTTTCTCCCTCAAATCTTTGGTGTCCATCTCGAGAAGTGACGACCTGTTACCCCAAGTCGTCTTCTTCTCTGAGAGTCTTTAGACTGAGTTTCTTTCTCTAATCTAGCTTCTCTCCATAGAACTGTAAGAACTCAAATTCACTGTGTCTTCTTCATCCCTCTCACGGTACGTTTATTGCTCATCAATTATTTCTGTAGAAATCATCAGAATTTTGATTCATGCCTTAAGCTTTAGATTTAGCATTTTTTTTTTCCTGTTTCTTCTAATTATCTGATGATGCTTCTCATTTGAATCGTTTCCTTTTGTGCAATTTCTGTTATTTTTCCATTACTTACTTAATTTATTATATTAGTTTACATCAAAAAATGAAATTATATCGTTCTGTAGAAATCAATTAGCGGTTATATGGGTTTTACCCAAAAAAAAAAAAAATGAAAAAGCGGTTGTATGGGTTTTGTAAAACTATTTAGTTGATGAATTTGGCATTTTCAAAATACCCAATTTTCATTACCCAAAATATGTCTGCATTGCTTGTTACTTTGATTTTCTGTATGTCCAGAAAAATAACGTAGTATAACATTTCAAATTGGGTGTTTTGATCTGTAATTTTGTTGTAATATTTGAGTCATTAGTACAGTATACTGGTCGCATTTTTCTTTACTCGTTTTGCTTATACTTAGAAGAATTATAATTTAATATATATATATATATATATATATATATATATATATATATATATCTTTCTGGAAAGTATTTTGGATGGAGCTATTGTTGTGCCAAAACAACTGGTAACTTTTAGGTAGCCAATGAAGATTATGTCCTGATTTTTTGTTTCTATTTATATGTAACATATATATCATAAACAGAATGTCTTTTGGTCTCGTGATATTCTAGATGCAATGCTTAAATGTCTTGGCATCTTGGCATTTGAAGTGTGATGACCACGGTTAGTATAAAGATGTCAAAATGGTAGTCTTTCTGATAAATTCTGATTATTTGCAATTTCCTTCCTTGTTATATTTCTCAAATATTTTAAAGTCTACTTGGCTGTGATACTAAGTTTGTTTAGCATTGTAGATTAGGCATCACAAGCCTTATCTTTCAGTGCCTTGCATTTTTATTGAATTACAAATGAGCAATTTTTCTTGCTGTTTTCCTGTTTTATTTAATGTTTGATTAAGTGGTTGTATATGAATTCTTTGTGATATGGTTTATGTTTCTCTTAGATATGAGATATCCCTTCGTATTTTAGTTGGTTGTTTGAATTCTTTTACATTTATGAGTATGGTGCTAATTTCATTAGTTGGTATCTGATTTGAAATGATGATTATGATTTTGCATCGGCTTACCTTTGGTTTAATTACATACAGATCACTTCGGGTTTTCTTTTCCAAACGGCAGTCTAATCCAATTGATGAAAAAAGAGAGAGAAAAAAAAAAAACTGCCTTTGATTACTTTCAGTTTATGACATTTGTTTTTATTGGTTATGCTAATTTAGGAACAAAACCTATCAGTTGGTTTTGATTTCATAGTTAAGAGAAAGATGTCAAGTGGCGGAGCAACACACTGGTGTCACCAATGCAGGCAGCCCATCTGGCTTGAACATGGAGACGTCATTTGCCCCTCATGTGATGGAGGTTTTGTGGAAGAAATTAGCGAGATGCGTGGTTTCCCACCTCAAGATGTCTTTATGCCTGATTCAGGAGAATTTCCTCAGCAAAATCCTGATATAGTTGACACTTTGTTTAGTCTGATGGGGCGAAGTGATCCTCACCGAAGGGTTGAAGTTATAGATGTTATTGATGCTTTTGTCAGACAGAGAATGGCTGCAAGAAACCCTAACTTTGATGTTAGAGGGAGATCTGGCTTGGTTCCCCACCGGAGTTCAGGAGGTTCCAACCCTATTCCTTTTTTAATATTCCATGGTCAGATACCTGGTTTGGCCTTCTCCAACGGCAGTCCAGGAAGCGGACCTAGACGAGTTGATTTTGGTGACTACTCTATGGGCCCAGGACTGGAAGAGCTGATTGAACAGCTTACTATGAATGATCGGCGTGGTCCTCCTCCGGCATCTCGTTCTTCTATTGATGCAATGCCCACTATCAAGATCACACGGACTCATCTTCTCACTGAACTGCATTGTCCTGTGTGCAAGGAAAAATTTGATTTGGGGTCTGAAGCAAGGGAGATGCCATGCAACCACATCTATCACTCTGATTGTATTGTTCCTTGGTTGATTCAGCACAATTCATGCCCTGTTTGCCGAGTGGAGCTGCCTCCTCAAGGGACTGCTAGTGCTCATTGCAACCAAAGTTCAGCTGGAAGGAACAGTGATAGTAATAGCAGTGATGATGGTAGCTCCACTAGCAGGGAGACTGATCGTCAGAGTCATGGAAGGAGGAGTCCTTTATCGTTCTTGTGGCCTTTCCACCGCTCATCAAATTCGAACAGTCGTTCGTATGCTGAAACTGGAGGAAGCAGCTCATCAACTACCCATGAACAGAATAACGAGATGGGTTACTCTGGTTGGCCTTCTGATTAATGAGGTTCAATTTGCTTTCCCTGTGGACTGCAATTGGCATACAGATTAATAAAGCTAGGTAAGTTTGGTATATAAATGGTGTTATAGATATGGTACATTGGACTGTATCAAGTTGCAGTGGAATTTATAGGAGTTTTATTTACACTATGTACATGATAATATGCTAGGTGGAGTTGAGCTGGCATTCTAAGGTTTCAATTTGTTAATGAAAGGTTTTTAACGTTCTTATAACAGATTACACGGATTCTATTTAGAATTTTCATTTGCTTTCCTGATGTTAGTGATTTTGTTTATGATATCTTGGTAGCCTTCTCCCATTGGTAAACAACAAATATGGGAATGTTTTTAAGCAGATTAGGGTGACCAGGAAAGAATGTACATTGTAGTCGGTCTCCAGCAAGCCTTTATGCATTGGTTACACAGACAAATTTAGTGGAAATGATTGGTGTACTATTTTTTTCAGTAGGTGGAAAAGTTGTAAAGGATTTCTTTCTTGGAACCATGGATGATGGTTGGAGACAGCGTAGTTTTCCAAATGCTTGAAATTGTTCAGCAGGATGGCATACTTGATCAGGCCCTGGTAATTGGTTGATCCTTTTGCTGGTCGAGTTGATTTTTTGTTTTTTGGTCAAATTCGTTTAGTTTATGCTTGATTTGGGATGCTCATCTTTCTGTTTGCACAAGAAATTTTCTGTCGAGTTCATTTACTAAAATCTGAAGAAATAATCTTTATTGGGACTTGGGAGTGTGAAATTGCAAGGTTTACAATGTCTTTAAAGATACTGGAATTAGAGAATATTCATGCACCCAACTCATGTTATCTTGTTTTCTAGTGCTGACAGAAATCAAAAATCAAAATCGTTTTCTTCCCAAATGCCAACAAACATGTTGGATAAATATTCGCTTTGTTACTAATCATTCATATGGTGTCTCACCCCGCTTGGTTAACCCGTAAAGGTGATGAAAATAAATAAATAAATAAATATATATATATATATATATATTTTCTATTGATTAAGATATGAAATATTAGATTTACCAAAAAAAAAAAGATATGAATCCTAAAATTATGTTTGTATTAAACACAAATAATATTGTATTTTGTATACTCTATTTAGTATAAATGTATCATTTATTAAAGATATCTTCTAAAATATGAATTTGGCTAGCTTTTGTTTTCTAGTTTTTAACAGATGTGAATATTAATATTTATTGAATAATTTTAAGTAACATGTTACTATTTTTTCATACTTCTGGTTTTACTTAAAATTCTTTTTTAAATAATTTAAGTTGTTGCATTGATAATCAATTTGACAAGTTTTAATTCCAAAATCGTATAATTGTTAATGTGTCATAAAATATGAGGATTTATTATCTGGATATTATAGAAATCTATATGGGTCTATATCATTGAGAGGTTTTCTTATTGCTAAGCATGAAGCCTAGAGGTTTTCTATTCTTAGTTGTATTAATAAACCTACCCTTTATCTATATAAAGAAAATTAGGGTACATATAATAATAATAATGAAATACATAGTTGTCTTTCTATTTCTATTTCTCTATCTCTTTTTATATTTCATACTGCTTTATATTTATTTTACAACACGTTCACCACAAACCTCTAATCCATGAAAGCTATAAACAAACACGAATAGAAAAGAAACATTTACACCGGGGTGTGGCCTAGGGAAAAAGCCGTTCCATCACACCATGCGAGTTGTGGTTCAGTCTTGGCAGCCGTTATCGCCTCGTGTCTCGGTCTTCTTGAATCGCCAGTGGAGGGATCTGTTAGGGAGCCACCGCTTCTGACTCTACTGAGGTTGCAAAGTCTGGAGTAGCAAGAAGGCTCTACCCACTAATAGAATCCCTGATGAGATCCATCGGCGCTCCTACCAAAAAAAGAAAAGAAAGTTCTGTTATGAACGTATTTTGACCTATCCAAAACTGAACATTTTTTTACCTATGAAATAGTAATACATTTCAATGATTTTTGGATGGATATTGATAATATCTAGAGTTTTTCAACAATATATTATACGTTTTGATCTGAATTTTATTAAGTTATGATTTTTTGAATATTTATCTAAGGAATATAATGTTAAAAATTAATAAACAAATAAATAGATAAATTCATTCACCTAAAAAGCAAGGATTTTAACTACTTACTATTTCTGCTGACCGCTTGACTGACTCTAGAGCCTTTAGTTCTACTATACATCTAAGAGAGAATGTTAAGTAGTGTAAAAAGCAATGTTATCGTTTAAACTGTTTTTATATGCTCTGTTATGAAAAGAACACATCTCACACACACTCACTAGAAATCCATAAACACCGATCATGGAAACTACTTCAATACGATCTTTCTTCTTAACACAAAACTCCTGCAATACAAAAAGGACTAAGATCACCAAAGGAGACTAGCACTCCAAAATAATAACAGGAAAAAATAATAATAATAACATGCACCAAAGCAAAGTAGAAAGAATGGCCTCTATTATCTAAGATTTCCATACACTACGCTCTGGTCAACCAGGGATGAAAAGATTCAATTTCAAGTGAGTAGTTGTAAAGTGCAAATGTCTCACCTAAATTGCTGCCTACAATACAAGGGTCAAGGGATGCCTTTTACAGAGAGTAACTAGTAAAAATAAGAAAATGAGAAAAATAAAAAGGATAAACTAACCTCACCGACATTGCTCATTGCAAAGAAAACTGTTCCAGCAATGACAAGTATGTCTCCAAGAAGAGGCTTTGAACCACCTAATAGATAGTGTGATTTTAGTTTTATATGAATGAATATATGTGATTCCAATAGAAGATTTGAAGCTGTCAAAATGGGGAAGGTGGCTTCTTTCGTTTTTTTCATAAGAACCTTTGTCAAATGATTTCAACCCCTTCCTTTCCTTTATATATCTATTTGAGTATTTTTTATGAATTCTGTGAATGACGGAATTAACTTGCAGAGCTAAATTATAAGTTATAAGACTTCTACTAACGGCATGCCAAAAAGAAATCGTTAGAAAACGAAATCGTCATTTAAAAGACTACTTTTGAGCTAAGATTTTTCTCAAACATAGAAGTGGAAAAGAAAATGACCTCCACCACCAACCCCAGCATCAGAGAGGAGCACTAAACCAAGACCAAGCACACACACGGCTGCGCCAAACAACTGCCATAAGGAATATCGAGTGCCTATAAAGATCCATGTCAAGATTATGACCCATGCTACTGCCCAACAGTCCAATCCATGTCAAGATTATGACCCATGCTACTGCCCAACAGTCCAATAATGTCACACTTGTTATTGAAGAGAACTGGAAGGCTTTGTTAACTGCATATGTGAAAACATCAGCAAGTTAATTGATGTCAGGGAGCTTAATTAGTCCATATAGTTCATCGCATCCTCAGTTTCTCTTATGCATGTATTCATCAATGTGAGATCAAGCCTAGCATAAAAAAATAATACCCAATGCGAAATTACCAAAGGCATACACATGTTTCAGCTCCCTATTGCTTCCAAATCCATGTTCAACAGAGAAACATTTACCATCTAATCAGTTGTCAAAGCATTATGTGAAAGAAATTAAAGGACAACACTACTCACCAAGAAAATTCCCTTGGACATCAACAAACCCCAAGAGTAGATACCAATACCATGAAATCTGTGCATGCAGGCTAGGGTTACAGAGAAGTTTCCCAACTTCATTTCCCACATGATGTGTCATTACACATGGGCATTTACTGTTGGCTTTCATTTAACGTTCACTTATCATTTATTAGGATTTGTTATTTTATCAACCAATGAATTAATGCCATTGGGAAATAAAATTGGGAAACATCTTTGTACCTGTAGCAGTACTCCGTGTTAGTCCCTGTTCTAAGCTTCAAGCCAAAAGCAAAAAACTGATCCATGCGCTAATTGGAACTATTTATTAACTTAGAATTTAATCTTTACCACATGATAATTTGACAAACTACTAAAGCTTTATTAAGGATTTAATACACTTTAGTACCTCTTAAATGTTTTCTTTCAATTAAGGCCCTCTAGTTTCCCATTTGATTCAATTAGGTTTACCTCTCCCCAAATTTTTCCAAATCGTGATAGAAACTATAACTATTTAGTCAATCTATCAAACTGTGCTAGTCAAAAATCTAATTTGTTAAATTCAGTTGGATCCAATGTTTTTTCTATGTGAGATAGAAATTGTTTTTTCAGACAACTTTTTCATGGTATATCTTTTAAGGATTTTTTGCATCAATATCCTATGTAAAAGGTTGCAAATTATGCCATGAATTATAAAATTAATATCAATATCTTCTAAATTTTAAAAATAGTTGAAAATTGCCCTTTTTTTTTTTGCTAGTAAAAATTGCATTCCTATTAAGAAACACACAACAAGCTTCCTAATGAAGGATTACACAAAAGCAGTAACCTGCTCAAATAAAATCTAGGGAGCTCCCCTAAAGAGAACTCATCAATAACAAAGTAACAGTTATTAACCAAAGAAAACTTAGCTACAAGAACAGCCACCAAGTTAGTCTCGCAAGGTTTCCAAGATAACAGCCAACCAAAACTAGATAATCTCTTTCTGATCGCTAGTAAACTGGTAACTAAGTTCTAGCCTCTTGGTTCCTTCTCAGCTAGCACTTCATTAACCATCTCCTTAGCATCCACTTCCTAGTAGACATTACTTCACCAACAAGTCTCAGCATAATCAGTGGCTGACTCAAGGGCCTTCACCTCGGCTTCAAACGGAGAACCACAGTTGCAAACCTTAGATGCAAGAAAGACCACCTTCCCTACTTCATTTCTAATCACCATGGAGAATGCTGAACCAGACTCATGAGTAGCGTCCACATTGATTTTCAACTACCCATAAGGAGGTGGTTCCCACACCTCACAAGAAGTTCTTAACCTTAAAGATGAAGCACTATTAGTAACAGAATGAGTAGTTCCTATGAACTTGTTAGCTTTCAAGAGAGAGAAAAACACAGAAGAGATGGAAAAAAACGTTAAGAGAAACGTCCGTTTGTATATTTTTACGATAAAAAAGTCGTATATAGTGTTACAACATTCAGCATTTTATCTAATCTACACCTAACACAGCAGATACCATGCTAATGATATACAAACCCATACTCTGGTTACCAAACATCAGAAATTAAGCAACAACTAAAGTTCACATACAACAAAATAATTAATCAAACTAAACAACCAAAATATGAAAACCATATATAAGAAACAGAACAGCAAAAGTGTCTCATTCAACACTCCTCCTTTGCACTTTTGCTGAAAACATTAAGCCTTTCTCTTAATGTTTCAAATCTGTTTTTAGGCAAAGCTTTAGTCAATATATCTGCTAACTAATCATCTGAGCTGCAATGAACCAGCTTCATTTCTCCATTTCTTTCAGCTTCCCTTATGGCATGATACTTGACTGAAATGTGTTTTGTTCTACCATGCTGAATTGGATTTTCTGTAATACAAATTGCAAACTTGTTATTACAAAAAATTTACCATTGCTTCTTCTTACCTTTCACTCAAGTTATTAAGCAACTTCCTTAACCACAAAGCTTGATTTGCAGCAGCTGCAGCAGAGACGTATTCAGTTTTGGCTGTAGATTGAGCAACTGCAGCTTGCTTCTTCGAATTCCATGAAACTGGACCCGAACCATATGAAAACAAGTACCCTGATGTACTTTTCATGCCTTCCTTGCTTCCAGGCCAATCACTATCTGTATAGCCTTCCAACTTGCCTCCTTCAAATTTAAAAAACCAAACTCCATAATCTGTAGTGCCTTTGATATACCTTAACACCCTCTTTGCTGCAGAAAAATGAATCTGAGATGGAGAATGCATAAATTTGGAAAGCATACTCACAACAAACATAATATCAGGTCTAGAAGCACATAAATACAACAAACTTCCAATCAAACTTCTATAAGCTGAGCACTCCACTTTAGCAGTTCCATCTTCCTTTTCAAACTTTTGATTTTGAACAATAGGTGTTGCAACAGATTTAGAGTTTTCCATATGAAATTTTTTCATCAAGTCAAGTGCATATTTCTTTAGTGACAAGAATATACCATGACTGTATTGCCATACTTCTATACCAAGAAAATACTTCATCAAACTCAAATTTGACATTGCAAACTCTTTCTCCATATCACACTTGAAATTAATTATTTGCTGCAAATCACAACCTGTCACCAACAAATCATCAATGTACAAAGAAACCAGCAAGTTTCCATCACTCTTCACATATAAAGTGTGTTCATTTTCACTTCTCTTGAACCCTTGCTGCACAAAATAAGTGTCAACCCTATTGTACCAAGCTCTAGGAGCTTGTTTAAGGCCATAAAGTGCCTTCTGCAACCTGTACACTTTGTCTTCTTCTCCAGGAAGAATAAAATCTTCTGGCTGCTCAACATACACCTCTTCATGTAATATCCCATTCAAAAATGCAGACTTCACATCCATATGAAACACTTTCTAGCCTTTATTTGCTGAAATTGCCAATAGAAGTCTAATTGTGTCCATTCTTACAATCGAACCAAAAGTTTCTCTATAATCAATACCAGGTTGTTTAACATAACTTTTAACAACCAACCGTGCCTTGTATTTGTTCACCGTGCCATCAACATTATACTTTGTCCTGAAAATCCACTTCACGCCAATTGCATTTTTATTTTCGAGTTTTTTCACCAGCTCCCAGGTTTTGTTCCCTTCAATCATTTTCATTTCAGTTTGCATAGCCTCTTTCCACTCTTCAAATTGATGTGCATCTTCAACTGTAACAGGATTAGTCAAAGCCACATTGCATCTATTATAAATTTCACTCAAAGGTCTTGTACCTCTGATTCCCAAAGCATTCTCATCATCTGAAGATGACTCCTCCCAAACTTCAACTTGTGGAATAAATTCCCCAATTTCAACACTTTTTGATTGAACCTCCTCCTTTGTCCAATCTCAAACAACATGTTCATCAACAATTACATTTCTACATGTCACAAGCTTGTTAGATTTCATCTCATATACCCTGCGACCTTTGATGGTATTGCTATAACCTACAATAATCCCAATTTCAGCCTTCTTGTTAAGATTGTCTCTTTTAATTTTTAGAATTTGCATATAACATATGCTTCCAAAAATTCTCAAATGCTCTACCGTTGGCTTCATTCCAAACCAAACTGCATATGGTGTTTTTGCATCAAGTGCCTTGGTAGACAACCTATTCAACAAATAAACTGAGGTATTTATAGCATCAGCCCAAAACTTTTTTGGCAAATTCTTCTCAAACAACATGCATCTTGCCATCTCCATAATTGTCCTAATTTTTCTCTCACTTACACCATTTTGCTGAGGGGTGTAAGGAGCTGTAAAATGATGAATAACACTAGAATCCTTGCATAAAACTTCAAATTTTTGATCTGTGTATTCTGTCCCATTATCTGATCTAATCACCTTGATGCTTGCTTGTGCTTGATTTTCAACCATTGCTTTAAAGTCTTTGAAAACAGTCGCCACTTCTGATTTTGCTTCAAAAAATATACCCAACACATCCTTGAAAAATCATCAATGAAGATGATAAAATATCTACTGCCATTTAGAGAACCTTCACTCATAGGTCCACACACATCCTTATGAATGAGCTGTAATTTTTCAATAGCTCTCCATGTGTTGTGTAAAGGAAATGACAATCTTTTTTGTTTACTAAATTGAAAAGCTTCAAAAACACCATCAACTTCATTCACATTAGGCATATTTCGAACCAAATTATGTGTATGCATATACTTCAAGGAATTGTAGTTGTAGTGTCCTAGCCTTTTATTCCACAACTTTGATTTATCATCAATTTTTACATTAAGGGCAGCATGCATAGTCTTGTCCAAATCCACAACAAAACTCTTTTCTTTTATAGTAACAGTTAACACTTCACACCTATGAGAATCATATATCATGCAGGAATTATTAGAAAAATTTAAAGAATAACTTTTTTCAAATTTTGTCCTACACTTAATAAATTCTCACTAATTTTAAGTTCATATAGAACATCATAAATAATTTTGTACCTCTTGGTGTGTCAACAACAACTTCACCCTTGCCAAGAATGTCAACAAAGGCTCCATTTCCAATCTTCACTTTTGAAACCAAGCTTTTGTCAAGATGTTGGAACAAATTCTCATTATAGGTCATGTGATTTGTACAGCCACTATCCACCAGTCATGCTCCTCTACTACTACTAGCTGAAAAACAGGTAGCCACAAATAATTTTTCTTCATTTTGATGTGTTTCTTCAGGAACTTGTGCTTGGTGAGCTTGTTGCACTTGTCCAGCTTTGTTTTTGCACACTTTTTCTACATGCCCTATTTGTTTACATGCTCTACACTGAACATTTGTTCTAAACTAGCAAAACATTGCTGTGTGACCATCTCTCTTGCAATGATAGCTAGGTCCAAACTTTTTCTTTTCACCATCTCTACTTGAGACATCAATGCCTTTTCCCTTATCTCTTCTTTCTCCACTTTGCTCCTTTGGAAAATTAGTCACAGTAGCTTTACTTTTCTATTTTGCAAGTAAAACACTCTTTATAGACTCCTCATTTCTTATGGATCTTCTTTGCTCTGTTGTTTGAAGAGCATTGATAAGCTCAGATACTGAAATCTGACTTAGATCCCTCACTTATTCTAAAGATGAAATTTTTGATTCAAATTTTTCTGGTAAACTAACCAACACCTTTTCCACTACTCTCTTATCTGGTAGTTCTTCACCAAGAACCCTTATTTGATTCACAACCTTAAGAAGTCTATCTGTAAACTCCTTCACAAGTTCTGTGTCCTTCATCCTCAAAGTTTCAAACTCTCTTCTCAAGTTTAAAATTTGCACTTGTCTTGTCCTTGGAACTCCTCCTTTAGCTAGTCTCAAGCCTCTTTTGCTATTGTGTAAGCCATAATCCTTGTAAAAATAACCTCTGACGCAGATGAATGAATAGCAGACAAGGCCTTATATTTTTTTGTAACCTCCTCACTGTGTTGTTTCATTTGAGCCACAATAGGATTTGCTCTCAAAGGTGCTGGATCTCCTCCAGAATCAGTAACTTCCCATAAATCAAAAGCTTGCAAATAAACTTTCATTTTTATGGACCACATAGCATAATTCTCACCTAAAAATATAGGTGGAGAAATAGTAAAAAAATGACTTGAAGCCATAACCAACCAAACAATAAAATGGAGAAAAAACTGACAGTGTTTAACTCTCTCACACATACAACCAAACCAAGCTTTTTTCTAAAAACGTGAATGAACCTCAGCCTCCTAAGATCAATGAAGCTCTGATACCATTTGTTAGCTTTCAAGAGAGAGAAAAACACAGAAGAGATGGAAAAAAGTTCAAAGAAATGTCCGTTTGTATATTTTTACGATAAAAAAGTTGTATATAGTGTTACAACGTCCAACATTTTACCTAATCTGCACCTAAAACAACATATACCATGCTAATGATATACAAACCCATACTCTGGTTACCAAACACCAGAAATTAAGCAACAACTAAAGTTCACATATAACAAAATAATTAATCAAACTAAACAACCAAAATATGAAAACCAAATATAAGAAACAAAAAAGCAAAAGTGTCACATTCAACAAAACTCCCCAATAATCTATTGAAAACATTAACAGCTTTAAGGACATTCAATTGCCTTCATTAGTCTTCGTATTTCTAAACTTCCAGTCAATATAGAAAAAGGAAGCAAAAAGGATCAATAAATCCTTCTTCTCCAACCCCACCATTAGACGCCAATTAACCGGACTAAAATAAAGGCCAACTTATTCATCTCCCAAGTGTCCAATCTACAACCCTAATAACTAGCAAACACTATTATTCTCACCAAATGGCAGTCTTTAAACAAATGAAATCCAAACTCCTCCTCAGTATCATAATAAATGCAGACTCTGTCCCCTCTTTGGATCCAATGAAAGATTAATTGTCACGTAAGGATCACACCAACATTCTCCATAAGTGCAGGTTGAGTCTTTCATGTAACATACTCCTCTAAAGTTTGCCCCAAATAAGTTCATAATTAACTCCGATATGCTCTTTAATCTTATCCAAGTAACACTGTTTAACCGTGAAGGTCTCTATCTCATTCTCAATCTAGATCAACTTATCTTCCTTCAACTCTTGAGACCATTTTACTTTGATAATAGCATCAACAAATTTTGGGTCATAAATTTTATTCAAAAGGTTCACATTCCAGGCATTTCCATCATTGAGTTTAAGAGAAGTAATAATGTTCCACCAAGAATTATCAATTCCTTCCTTAACCTGCAGAATAAATCCTAGAAGCCATGGAATTCACAGATCTTGCCAAGAGTCAACTCTCATCACCCATTTTGAAGCAAGCTACTTTTGCCAAGGTCTTCCTTGAACTCACAATTCCTCTCCAAACTGAGGAGTATTCTATCTTTATCTTATACTTAAAAAAAAACTTGTTTTTAAGATACTTAGTACACATAAAACCCTACTAAAGGTTTTGGTCCCCTTGAGCAATAGTCCAGTCGAACTTAGCTAACAAAGCTAAATTATATTCTTGAAACAATCAGAAGCTTAACCAACCATAGCCTTTTAGGATACACAAATCTTTCCACGCTTTCAACATAAGAGATCAATTCTTTCCCAGTTCAACTCCCCACTAAAAACTCCTAAATGGAGAATCGAAAGCATTAATATCTCAATTGGTAGTCGAAAAGTTGACATATTATATAAGGGAATTTCTTGAGCAATCAATCAGATTAAAGTTGCTTTCCTAGCCATGGAAGGCAATTGACTTTGCTAACCTTCAAGTTTACCTTGAAGTCTTTCCTTGATTTTCTCAAACTCTTTGGATTTCTTAAATCCAAAAATCAACAAAGCCAAGGATCGGTTTCACTTCTCTTTTGATTTTTATATCTATGTTGCTATAGAGAACAAAATATGTGATTTATCTACATTTGGTTGTTGACCATTGGCTATAACTTCTTAGAACCTGTTTACCTGCTTTGAAGCCATTATTTGCTAACGAAAGTAATTTAAATTTTAAATATTTTTTAGAAAGGGCCTCCTTTGGGCAGTTGCTAACAAAAGAGGGTGTTGAGAAGTAATTTTATCAAAATAGTAAGAATCCTGTAGGGTTTCTAATTTTTCTAACAGTTTCTTTAAAAATAATCCGTTGGTCCGGTTTGCCGTTGATTTGTGTAAGGTGTTTATAGGACATTGATCAGAAGTTAAAGAAAATTTTTAAACATGACTGTTAGAAAAATTACTTTCCAGCCCCGAAAGGTTGGTTTCCATAAAAACCTGCTTCCATCCTCCTCTGTGATAGAAAATTGGTATCAGAGCTTTCCTTTTTAAAATTAGATACAAAAACTCATTTATATTTATATGAGAGCAGATTTTATAACCACGAACAAAAGCTCAAATATCCCGTGCAGAAATAGACCTCAAAAATAAATTAGCAGTAGTAAGATATATTCCACATATAGATATAGACATAAATGAATTTAGTAAATATAGCAAATTAAGTATACATACTAAATGATTTAAAATGGATAAAGAATATAAAAATTTAAGACTTAAAATATTTGTGTTAGGAAAACTATATAATAAATACCAAAAAAATTTTAAATTTGAAACACAAAATATAATGTACTGTTTTAAAAGTAAATATGTAGAAATAGTTTTAACAAGATTAAATACTAGTGAATTAAATGATTTAGAATGGAAATTGTCAAAGTTAAAAGATGATAGAAGAATAGAAATATTATAGACTGGCTATATTTATATAGAAATAATCAAGTATTACAAAATTTTAGTAATTAGAGAATGCAAGAATAAAGTATATTAAAGTAGAAGTTTAGAAAGAAAAGGAAAAGGCAGTAACCACTCATTAATTACCTTTCACTATCGTACATGCATATATACAGAGTATAATGAACAAATCCGCCTAAAAAGTAGGAGTGATGTACAATGACTCTTAAAGTGATAAATACAAGATAATTGATACATGGAAAATACATCAACATAACGCAAACTTAATTACCATTTGACCGGTATGGAAGCCTCAGCGTGTTTGATGTTTATATGGTGTCTTATCAACCCCCCTCAAGATCAATGGGGTTTGGACAACATTGAGCTTATCTTTAAGATAGGTGAAATGGGCAGTAGGTAACACTTTTGTGAAGATGTCAGCGATTTGACTGTGGGTAGGAACATACCGGACATCTAAAGTTCCTTGAAGAACCTTGCCCCGAATATAGTGCACATCAAATTTCAATTGCTTGGTTTGTGCATGGAATACAGGGTTGGCTGCGAGGGACCCAGCACACATGTTGTTGCACCATAAAACTGGTAAGGAGGGAAGATGTACGTCAAGTTCATGGAATAGAGACTATAACTATGGGAGCTTAGCAGCACCGTGGGCTAACGCTTAGTATTCCGGTTCTGTACTAAAGTGGGCAACAACTTGTTGCTTCCGAGAGGACCAAGAGATAAGCATGTCTCTAAGATAAATGTAATAGCCTCCAGTGGATTGGCGATCGTCGATGTTTGACGCCTAGTCAGCATCAGTGTAACCATAAAGAGTGAGAGAGGGTGTCTCAGCCATGACGTAGGTTGTTTGGCTTTGATACCATGTAAGAATAAAGTATATTAAAGTAGAAGTTTAGAAAGAGAAGGAAAAGGTAGTAACCACTCATTAATTACCTTTCACTATCGTACATGCATATATACAGAGTATAATGAACAAATCCGCTTAGAAAGTAGGAGTGATATACAATGACTCTTAAAGTCATAAATACAAGATAATTGATACATGGGAAATACATCAACATAACGTAAACTTAATCACCATGTGACCGGTATGGAACCCTCAGCATGTTTGATGTTTATCTGGTGGCTTATCAGAGAAAGATTGATAATGTTGTTGTAGACATAGAAGAAGAAATTAATATGATATATGTAGAAATTCCATTAACAGATAGAACAAGGACATTAGATGTAAATAGGGATAAGTTAATAGACATAAACTTTAATAATCATTACCAATATTTAGAAAAAGAAATATTTGAAAATATTTGTAATAATATATAATTAACATATGAAGATGCAGATAAAATATTAATAGAAAACTTAAATATTGAACAGTTGGAATTAAATGAAATTTTTGTAAATGAAGGAGATAGTAAAGAAAATATAGATTTAGGTCAAAATAGTAATGCACAATTATTTACAGAACTAACAAATAAGGAAAAATACTTAAGAAAAAAAGAAATATCAGATAGTAAAGAATAGTACAAAGAAGCAAAAAGAATATATAAGACAAAAATTAAATTAGAAGACTGAAAAACTATATTAAAATCTAAAAAATTTGTTAGTATTAAATTAACAAAGATATAAACAAACTGATTGGAAGCAAATATTTCATAAATAAGAAGGAAATATTTCAATAATAAGACCCTACATATAAATTAAAAATATACTAATATCTCTCTAATTATATGTTAAAGATAAAGAAGAAGTAGAAAGTTATTTGCATGCTATAATGGAAGACAGATTATAATCAACAACTCTTTTAAAATCATCAAGTTTTAGATAGTGATCTCGAAGTAGGATTGGAAAATCATACGGAAGCCTGGACAGATCAAAAGTAGACTCGTTAGCGACAAGCAGTAAATAAAAAGACAAAAGATAGACACGGATCTCTTTAATCGCTATCTTGCTAAAAAGTCGAGAAAAATTGTAGACCCAAAAAGAAGACTGTTGTACATAGAGCCAAGACATGAAAACAAGTGCATATCATTATAGCTGTAAACGTGGCATACAAAAATTGAAGTCTTGTAAATAATGCACATGGTCTTGAAATTAAAGGTAGAAGTATATTAATGTAAAGTAAAGGTTTTTGTCTTGTAATTGATAGAACTCCACTATAAATACGTGGAGAACCCAATTATAAATAAAATGTTCCAAAAAATATCATATTGAAGCCTTCGCACATACTTTCTTCAGTCTTCACTCCCTCTTTCTGCAAAAATTCTTAGACATACAACTTAAATTAGGCCCATTTTCTTTCATTAAGTATCAATATAGCAACTGTCTTACTTTATTTCAAACTATTTGTAGACAGTTAATTTGATATTAGATATTTAATTTATTCAGTTATAGTCTTTATTATATAGCTAGACTATTAAACACCTAATTAATATTCATAGACAAACAAATTAATATGCTTATATTCTACATAGCTTTGAAGCCATTCTTTGCTAACAAAAGTATAATATATATTTAAAATAATTTTTAGAGAGGGGATCTTTTAGACAATTGCTAATAAAAGAGGTTGTTGAGAAGTATTTTTATCAAAATAATAAGAACCTGGTAAGGGTTTCAATTTTTCTAACAATTTCTTTAAAAATAAACTTCGTTTGCCTGATTTGCTGTTGATTTGTGAGAGGCATTTGTTAGGTGTTGATCAGAATTTTGGATAATTTTTAAACGTGGATGATTACAAAAATTATTTTTCAAATCCAAAAGACTAATTTTCGTAAAAACCTACTCACAGCAGATAAAGTCAGACATGCATCAAATATAAGTAACAGCTGTATAAAGTAACAACAAACAAGAAAGCATCAAAACCACATGTACAAATTATATGGATTGCAAGCATTAAAAGCAATGTCATAGTGAACTACCAAAGGACATACATAGCTTAATTAATTTATTAATTTGTCTTTTAAAAAAGACAGCATATTTGAAAAGAATGCCTTGTAAATAAATATATAGGACACGTAGAAAACAAATAAATTTTGTCTTGTAATTCATAGAACTTTAATTGTACCAAATTTTACTCCACCATAAGCCATCAATTTTCCCGCCTAGTATCGCCATGGACTTGCAAAATAAAGGAAGAACATGAAGCTTTATGGGGCATCAGTGTGGTACCGGTTAAAAAACCTCAGACGCTCAAGTCAGCTAATCGGCTTTGGGCTTTTATAATAGGAATTATGTAATTGTGTGTTATGGCGCATACCTTTGCCTTGAATTATAATGAGGCTTTTAAAAACTTGGCTTTATCTTCCTCACCAAGGTAGGAGTAGGAAACCCTAGTTGCCTTGGATAGGGCAAGTTCCTAAAGTCAACTCTTCCCATTTAGGAAGGTGAAATTTGGAAAAGTATCCAGTATTAAATACAGAGTGAACTTTCTTTTTGGAACCCTCCTCAACTCTTACCACATCTGAGTCAAGGGAATCTATTCTGAGTAATTAATGTTAGGTCATTGCTTAGCTCTCCTCATATCCGAACTAAATCTTTTATAAGCTAAACAATGATGCCTATTCCAGAGGACCTCCTGTCCGTCCAAGCCAAGCCACCATTCGGGTTTTCGCTCCGATTGGTTTGGTTTTTCTAAGTTAGTTCAATGGGTTCGATCACTTCTCCACTTTGGGCATGGTCGACCCAGCTCAGTAGAAATTCTACCTATATAGTCAACCCCTTAGTCACCAAGCCAGGGCATCTAAATAGGCCTCCAAGCATAATGGCTCGGTTACTAATGCTTTCTCGGATCTTCTCAATGCTTAGGGAAATTCAACCGTGCCCTTGACATTAAGCAGCCAACTTTTCACAACGCAATCATGACTAGACGGGGGATGACGTTATGGACACGAAGAGATGTGATGGATCTCAACTGTTAATTCAAATTTTGAATCAAACTTTAGTTTAAATAGCTGCAAAACCCTCATCTTCACTCTTTCGTTTCTAGCTCTAGTGAAAATTCCCGCTGCAGTTTTCACCATGTCCTCCTACCCGAGCTTTATCTTTCTTATCCAACAATCTCTGGTCACGATCTTCCCATTTCAAGTCCACATTCGTATGTGGAACTTCACTGCAAGCACTTTCCAATCACTTTCCCAGTGCTTGGGGTTCATTTGTAGACAAAAAACCTCAATTACCTTTTCCTGCTTCGCCTGTGTTCTTTACCTCCAGTGACACATTCTTTCTCTTCGATTTCCATCTAGGTTAGATCTTGAATCCCTTTCTTCTTTAGAATTCTCAAAATTTTTGTTTCCTGCCTATAATGTCCTCCCCAGAGTCTGATTCCTCAATCGAGGAATAATTAATCAGGAAACACTTCAACTAAGAGGCTAGCTCATCCACCAATCCAAACCAATTGATTGAGCTAAACTCAAACACACTTGCTATAGCTCTTAGCCGTAGGATAAATGGCTTATATGGAAACAAATCTGAGCTTATAATCATGCATTATGTGCTGATCAAAACGATATCCCCTCTATTTTCAAAGAAATTGATATGCCACACTTCAAAAAGAGGTACAACCTCCTTATCCAAGTCGAGCTATTTGCTTCGTGGCCAGACAAGAGGGCAGACTCTACCTGAGAAGGGTGGATCTGCTTTTATGAAATAACATTCAAAATAAGGCTCAAAATTCCTTTCCATCACATCATTAATATGACGTTGGACTTCTTCAACGTTGCACCAGGGCAACTTATGTTGAATAGTTAGCAGTATCTATTGGGACTTATTGTCCTATCAGAAAAATGTGGCTTGTAGATTGACATGGCCACGTTCCTATACTTCTTTACATGAAGCCGAGCAAAGAGGGAAGATACACCCTTTACATTCGGAGACAAATCAGATTATTTGAAGATGCTCTAACCAGTGACAAGAACTGGAAGGACCACTACTTTTTCATCAAACGGGAGGGTATATTCGGTCCAATCGGCATGTCTGAATCCGAGTCTGCTATGCTTGGACGGAAAGAGGTACATATACTATTTAGTTTGCTGAAACTATTTTGTGTGGTTCTATAGGATCAAACTGACTTTGTGCTTATGCAGCCCTGAACCTTAACGAAAGGCTTCAAACCACCGCCAACTAAAACAACATGATTGAGCCCTTCAAAAGACCAAAACTAAAAGCCTTCATATTTTGCTCTCTGAAGACTCTTTTCGCTCGGGGCGTTATTAGCTAGCCCTAAAAGAAGACACGTCGGACCAGCAAGCTGAACAAACCATTGAGGAAGAATATCCTCCAACCTAGCAAACCGACCAAACCCCAAAAGGTATCCCTTTTCCTATACTTGAGGTTCCGTATTTGCATATCCTTGAGGGCTGCATTCGACTTTTGTATAGTGAACCATCCTTGAGGGCTTCCTATTTTGCAGCTGATATGGGCAAGTTGAAAATAAAGATGCCCTCCAAAATCGATATAGAGGAGCTCCAGAAGAAGAAAAAAAAGGTCGCACTGAAAAGCGGTAAATCTAACCCAACCAATGAATGAAGGTGGTTTTGGACGGCACAGTAGTTATCCACTCAAAAGAACTACCTATAGCCATCTTGGTTAGTGACTTCCCTCTCTCCAAGAGGTAAAGGCATTCTAGCTCCCTAGTTTCGAGCCGACCTACAGGAAAAGAAAAACAAGCAATTACTGTGCTCGAACTGGAAGACAGCTTAATTGTTCGAACGGACAGTGCCTTGGTTGGCCCAATCGTGGATGCCCTTATGAATCAGCACAACCACAGTATCCTGCACAAGACGCCTTTTGAAGAGATCAACCTAGAATCCGAGCAGTGCGCTCTGAAGGTAATAATTATCCATCAGCTTCCTATCCAAACTTTATTATGCATTGAGTTCTTACTTGTTTATTCATCCTGCAGCTAGCTCAGAACTCATGCTACCTATACGAGGCTTTGATCAAGGCTAACAATGTATATAGGAAGAAAGATGAGGCCTACAATAACGTCCTGGCTACAAAGAAGACATTTGAGGAGGACAACCTCAGCTTCAAGAAGGCTGCTATAGAAGCTACCAACCGAGCCGAATAGTGCAAGAAAAAGTGGTCCGAAGCAGACCTAAAGTTTATTGAGAAGGGAAAAGAGCTAGATGCCTTAAGCCTGGACTTCGCTAAGGTCTCGGCTGAGAGGAATGACCTGCAGGCCAAGGTGGCTTGGTGGCCTCAAGCAAAAAGATACGTACATCAGAAAATCGCCCTTGACACTGTTTTGAAAACCAGGAATGATATGATAAGGCAATTCAAGGCCGGACAAATTGAGTAATGTGCCACCCCTGAGCCAAACAATGAAGAAGATGAAGGCTCGAATGACATGGAAAAATATGCTTGGGTGAGGACGAGCCAAATGATAAAACCAAAACCCTAAGGAATTCTCCTCGTCCAGCAGACCAGCAAGTAGCTCCCAGACGAGACCCAATTACCCTCCCTGATTTGAACTAAACGGCCTCCAAGGACTCTTTTGAAGAAACGATGAGGCTAGCGCCTAGCAAAGAGATAGGTCCGAGTCAAACTTCAAAAGCCACAGAGGAAGACCAAAGGGTTCGCTAAGCTTAAAGATCCTTTATGTATTATTTTGTTTTTTTTCTTTCTTTGTACAGTGGTCTATCCGCCTTTTGTAAAAATATTTAATATATGAACTTGAATCTTTTATCAATTTTCTTGCCACTATTAATTACTTTCATAATTAGACTAAGTGTTTATTTATATCCGAGCCGAGCAAACAGTTTAATTGTAATTGACTAAGTCATGTGCTAACAACTTGATTGACCTAACCAAACTGTTGCCCTCATCCTCCAAGTTAGTTCAAAACCATTTGGGATATCCTCCATTCGGCATTCAAATAGTCACAAGCCAAGAAAAACAGCTAGCCTTTCAGACGACTGTCTCAGTTCTTACAGAGCCAAAATAATCAGTGATTCCAAATTAAAGGCCAAATTGACCAGGTAGCACAACCAAATTGACCTTGACTCAATTTCATAATTAAGCCGTGTTGCGGGCATTGTATTCCGCTTAGAATTTGTGAGGGTTAAAGTAAACTTCCCATAAGCACAACTATCTAAGCTCATCCACAATAAAATAAAATACAGAATGTCTAATTTGCATTGCACAATTGTTGAAGAAAATGAGATTGATTTTATTGAATTGAAATAGAAGGTAACAAGAGAGGTGCCTTGGCACTATACATTGTTCTTCCTAACAAACCCTAATAGTAATAACGGTGTAGATGAGCTGAACTCTAGCTTCTAGGCACGTCCATACCATCGAAGGATTGCAGCCGATAAGCCTCTGGTCTGGGTACAACCATGACTCTGTAAGGGCCTTCTTAAATGAGGCCGAGCTTCCTAATGTTCAACTTTTAGGTATTCTAGAAAAGCTTACGTAGCACATAATCTCTAACTCTGAACTTCCGAGGTCGAACCTTAATGTTATAAAATTTGGCAACATGTTGTTGGTATACTGCCATCCGCACTAAGGCTTGTTCTCTCAATTCATCTGAGTTGTCCAGAAACCTTTGCCTTAATTCAACATTATTCTATTGTTCGGCTAATGCGACCTGAAAGGATTGGTACAACAACTTCTGCAAGAATCACGACCTCCATTCCATAAACTAAAGCAAAAGGGGTCTCCCTAGTTGCGCTATGTGGAATGGTTCGGCTCACCTAAAGTACTCTGAGTAATTCATTATGCCATTTCCGTTTGGCCTCTTCCAATCGTTTTTTCGATTAGCTAGGATTGTCTTGTTTGTTGACTCAGCTTGGTCATTCGCTTGTGGGTGTCAAGGCGAGGAGAATCACATGGTGATCTTCCATTCCTTACAAAATTCTTGGGTGGCCAAGCTAATAAACTGAGACGCACTATTTGCTACCAGGGTTCAAGGTAAGCCGTACATGCATATGATGTTTCTCCAGATGAACCGAATGACGTCCTCATCCTTTATTTGTGAATATTCCTCAACTTCTACCCACTTGATAAAAAATAATCCGTTGTTACAAGGATGAATCGCTTTTGCACAACAGTAAAAGGTAATGATCCAACAATATCCAGCCCCCACTGCATGAATGGCCATGGGCTCGATAAGCTAGTTATTTCTTCAGTGGCAAGTGCGAGACCAGAGCGAACTGTTGGCATTTATCGTAGTGTCGTAAATATTCTGCAGCATCCCTTCGCATAGTTGGCCAATAGTACCCTTGTGACATGGCTTTGTGGGCCAAAATCCTTCCACCCGAATGGTTACCACAATGCCCTTTTTGAATTTCGGCTTACATTTGGTTCGATTCCTTCTCATTTAAACACCTTAAAAGTGGTCTACTGAATGATCTTCTATACAGCTTCCCATCAATCAAAGAATACCGAGCTGACATAAGCCTTAGCTTTCGAGCCTCCGACTTGTCTTGAGGTACTGCACCAAAAATAAGGAAATCTACAATTGGGTTCATCCATCCGGGCTCTCCCTCCTGATCTACACTTACCACCTCTTTATTTTCCTCCACAATAGTCAGGTCAATACTCAGCTCGGCTAGGAATTCCAGTGGTATCTTTCTCAGTCATTCTGCCATGGTTACCGAGCCCAGTGCGGCTAACGCATCAGCTTGCATATTTTCACTTCTTGGTAGCTGATGTAGCTCGAAATGATCGAATTCTGAAATTAGCTTTTGGACAAACTTTAGGTATGCCATCATCTTTTCATCCTTTGTTGTGTAATCCCCATTCACCTGGCTTACAATTCATTGGGAGTCGCTATATGCTGATAATCGTTGTGCCCCCATTGTCCAAGCCAAGTTGGTTCCGGCTATTAATGCCTCGTACACAACTTCATTATTTGATGCGGGAAAACCGAACTGAATCGCCTATTCCAAGGTTAGGCCATATGGGTTGACAAGCAAAACTCTACCTCTAGCTCCATGATAATTAGAAGGCTCATCCACATGAAGTTCCCAGATTGGCTTTTCTTTTATTTTTGAACTCTTCCCACTACCTGATGCCTCCGCTAAAATCGACTCATATCCGGCAATGGAGGGTAGGTCTGGCTCTTTCAAACCTTCTATCATTGGTGTCTCATTCGTTAGCTTGACTTGTCCGAAAGAATGAAATACAATGATCAGATGACCTTGAGATAAACCAACTCAAGGTCACTATTCTTCCGTTTAATCTCTGCACCTCCTTAGTGCTTTTTGGGGAAGGCATGTTAAGCAAAGCCCTGATTTGGTTTGGATTAGCCTCAATTCCTCTTTGTGTTAACAAATAACCAAGGAACTGCTCTAAGCCAACGCCAAATGTGCACATTATGGGGTTCAGCTTTATTCGATGTGCATCCAATACTTCAAAGGCCTGAGTGAGGTACCTGACATGATCTTTTTCTCGGACAGACTTGACTAGCATGTCGTCAATGTAGACTTTCATTGTCAATCCGAGGTGCTCCACGAACATTTTATTCACCAACCTTTGATAAATGACCTTCGTATTCCTTAATTCGAACGACATGACCTTGTAGCAATAAATTCCCTGTTTTGTCACAAACGCTATCTTCTCTTGATTATCCGAGTGCATCAAAATCTAGTTATATCCTAAATAGGCATCCATGAAGCTCAACAGTTTATGGCCAGCAGTGGCATCCACCATCACGTCAATCTTGGGTAGTGGAAAGCTATCTTTTGGGCAACCTTGTTGAGATATGTGAAATCTATGCAAATTCTAGGCTTTCCATTATTCTTTCGGATGACCACCACATTAGCAAGCTAATCCGGGTATTGCACCTCTTTAGCAAGTCCATTCCTTAATAACTTATCGATCTCCTCATTAATAACTTGGTTGCGCTCGGGAGTGAAGTTTCTTCTCTTTTATTGAACCAGCTTAGCAGGATCCACATTTAGCCTATATGATATTACCTTAGGATTAATTCCAACCACATCATCTATATACCACATGAAGGTGCTACGGTGGCCTTTCAAGAATTGGATCAATTGTAGTCGGACCTTCGGCTCTAGTTACGTCTTATTCTTCTCGATTTGGACCACCCTTTACCTCTGTGATTGCTATTTGGCTTTTTTGTCCGTGGTCTTGATGTAGCAGAGCTGAGCTATGGACTGGTCACCGAGTAACTCTTCCACCTTATCTCTAAATGGGAACTTAATCTTCTAGTGGTAAATAGATGGTACTGCCTTCATGGAGTGTAACCAAGGCCGACCCAAAATCATATTGTAAGCTAATGAGGCGTTTACTTCGATTATCTCTTTTAGTTGTGTCACACCTTTTACTGTAATAGGCAAAGTAATCCTTCCCCTCTCGTTGCTTTCGTTCCCATCGTACCCCACCAAAGTGGCCTTCATGGGCTGTATTGTCGAGGCATCAATTCCCATCTTTTCTATTGTACTGAGAAACATGATGTTAGTTGAGCTACCACTATCTATGAGAATCTTTTTCACCATGCAAATTTTGACATCCAATGTTACCACCATCGCATCGCCATGAGGGAATATCATTCTGTTAGCGTCCTCTGCTGTGAATACAATATCTGGACCTTTCGTTTATACAGATGACACTTGCGCTATAGGAATCCTTGCATAAACCCTTCTATCTTCTCATCGTTCTCCTCCGCATGTTGTTCCCCCATGAACCAAATGTATTACTTTTTGGTTCTCAATGTTATTAGCTCAGCACGATGAGTTGTTCTTTCGTGAAGATTCCTCCCTAGCTCCCGCCGGGCTCCACTTTTCTAGGTTCTCAACGAATTGCCTTAATTACCTACGTTTCAGTAGTTCTTCGAATTCCATTTTGAATGTTCGGCATTCTTCTATGGCATGTTCTCTCTCTCGATGGAAAACACTCCACCTCGAGTTGTCCCTCTTCTTAGGATCCATGTTCAAAGACTGCAGTCATCGTACCTCATGAATCTACTCCATATGTGCTATTACACAGTTAGGCCAAACTTCCTTAACTGATCCCTCACAAGTTCATTCTGCTCATCCAGTCCATGGGGCTCTTCCTGCTTTCTTAGCTAAGCATATTCCTACCTTTTTGGTCCGAGCTCTTGGTTTGGCTCGGTCTACTTTCTCACTAGAAGATGAGATCCATCCTTCCTTCCTTAACAACCCTCTGTATGTCCAGCGCTGTCTCTTCTTCCAGACCATATAATCGTAGATTTTAGTTCCGGGTAATAAACCACACTTAAAAGCATTGCATGCCACTACATCCGGGCAATCCATGATTTCCACCTTCATATCATTAAATCGCTGGATGTACTCTCATAGTGACTCTCCTCTTTATTGTTAAATCATGACTAAATCATTTGGGTCCTTCCTGTACTGTTGACTGGACGTAAATTGGGTCAGAAATAGTTGAACCGTGTGGAAGGAATCCACTCTGTAAGGCGGCAAGCGACTGAACCAGAGCAAAGCGGGGCCTTTCAGACTTGATGAAAATACCTTGCACGTTACAGCATCTCACTTAGGTTGTGATAAGCAAGTTGGGATCATGGCTTGCCTGAAGTGAATGATACGGTCTTGTGGGTCGGCTATGCCATCATATAGAGTGAATTTTGAAGGAGTGAAACCAGTCGGGGTATTAATCTTGGCAATTTCTTCTACGAATGGTGTCTCGTCCACCCTTCCGAACGAATCGCTGGTTCTTCCTTCTTACTTGATTAAGTTTGTTTGCCTAATCCGAGGCTCCTTAAAGGGGTGATCATTCTTCGTCCTCTGCGGGTAGTCTGGCTCTGCGGTCTTTCCTTTACTAGGGATGTGCTCGTCCATGGAGTCAACATCTCCACTCAACTCCTGTCCCTTATGGTTCTGTGTGGTCCTCCGAGAACGGCCTTCATCCTTTGCGTGGGTCTTCTTTCTTAAATGACTATGTTGCTCTGCATCACTCCCTTCTTCCCTAACTTGGCCCTTGCCATGGCTCGTCGTATCCACTTCTGTGGGTTTGCCAGAAAGATTAAACTGCTCCCGTACAGAGTTATTTTGAGCAGCGTTGAAAGTATCCAATAGCTACATGCTGATTCTTTTCTCGAGTTCGTTCTGCTATAGCTAAGCTCGTGTGGATTGCACCAGCTCCTCCATCTGTGCTAAAAGCTAGTCCACACGTGCATCAAATATGATGGCACTGCTGTCGGCCAATGACATTCCTACCATGTTTCCCTATAATTACAAAAGATATGTTGGGATGTTCGCTGGACATGGTATGTTGTTGGCGAGGTTTACTGGAAATAGGCCTATGATGATTTAGTGCAAAAATTTGATCAATTTCCCTCCTATCACCAAACTGTTTGTGCCAAATTTTACTCTGCCACAAGCCGTCAATTTTCCTACCTAGCACTGTCATGGATCTGTAAAATAATGGAGTAGGGGCACTAGTATGGTACAGGTCAAAGAACTTCCAACGCTTAAGTCAACTAATCGGCTTTGGGCCTTTATAATATAAATTGCATAACTATGTGTTGTGGTGCATACCTTTACCTTGAATTATAGTGAGGTTTTTATATACTTAGTTTTACTTTCCTCACTAAGGTAGGAGTAGGAAACCCTAACTGTTTTGGTTTAGGGCAAGTCCCCAAAGTCGGCTCTTCCCATCTAGGAAGGTGAAATCTGGGAAAGTATCCAGTATTAACTACGGAGTGAACTTTTCTTTTGGAACTCTCATCAACTCTTACCACATTCGAGTCAAGGAAATTTGTTTTGAGCCATCAATGTTAGGTCGTTGCTTGGCTCTCCTCATGTCCGAACCAAGTCTTTGTCGAGCCAACCAATAATGCCCCTTCTAGAGCACCCCTGTCCGTTCAAGCCGAGCCACCATTTGGGTCTCTGCTCCGATTGGTTCGGCTCTTCCAGGTTAGTCCAATGGGTCTGATCTCTCCTCTATCTTGGGCCTGCTCGACCCAACCCAATAGAAATTCTTTCCATACAAACTCCACTATAAATAGGTGGATAACTCAATTGTAAATGCAAATGTTCCAAGAAATATCATACTAAAGCCTTCACTCCTGCACATATTCTCTTCAGTTTTCACTCCTTTTTTTTTTTTTGTAAAAATTCTTAGGCATACAATTTAAATTAGACAGACTTTCTTTCATTAAGTATCAATATAGTATCTCAGTTTATTTCAATCTATTTGTAGACAATTAATTTAATATTATACATTTAATTTATGTAATTATAATCTCTATTATATAGTTAGACTATTAGACACCTAATTATTATTTATAAACAGACAAATTAACGTGTTTATATTCTAAATAGCTTTGAAGTCATTCTTTGATGACGAAACCATAATATATATTTAAAATCATTTTAGAAAGCGGATCCTTTGGGCAATTACTAACAGAAGAGGGTGTTGAGAAGTATTTTTATCAAAATCGTAGTAACCCAGTAGGTGTCCTGACTTTTCTAATAGTTTCTTTAAAAATAAACTTTGTTGGTCTGGTTTACAGTTGATTTTTGTAAGGTGTTTATATGGTGTTAATATGGAGTTTGGGTAAAATTTTAAATGTGACTGTCAGAAAAATTGCTTTCCAGCCCTGAAAGGCCGGCTTTCTTAAAGGCTACTGACATCCTCCCCTATTTCAAGAATTTGTATCAGAGCCAAAAGATTGATATGAAATTGACATTCATACCTCCTATATTTTTAAAATAGTTACAAATTGCCCTCTAAAATATAAAATTGACACTAATATCCCATAAACTTTATTTTTCTATCTCTTTGTATTTCTCATGTTGCTTTATATTTATTTTACAAGTTTGTTTTGATTAGTTTTATTATTTATAATTTTGAATGATTTTCTAACATAAGTATAATAGTGTATTGTTTAAAGGCATTGTTGTCCTATAACTTTTACCAAAGGTGTAAAGTAATGTGGGGGGTCAACGCTATTTCTCAAAATAGGGGTGTTTAATTGTATAGAACGAAAATAGAGGGGATATCATTAGTGTAATTAACCTAAAAAATTAATAATCCCAATTATGAAAAGACACATGGCATTGCTTGTGTGCCACAATCTTTTATCACTTAAGTGACTCGTATGCCATGCTAATATTGTTTGCATATATAAAATAATTTGTGTATATAAATAAACCCGGACATGTTAATTATCAATTTATCACCAATGCCAAAAAGCAAAAGCTTTATGTTTCAACAAAGTCATCCAACTATGAAACTTTAATGACCAGCCAGTCACATCATACTGAAGTTTCACTGAAATATTTGTAACTTCTACACACAGTACAACTAGCTAATTTGATTTCTAAGGCTCTTCCTTTGCAAATAAATACTCTATACATATCGGTAAAATTTTCTGTATTTTCAATTGTCAGGCAATTCAATTCAAGTATCACAACTTGCAATGGAGAAATGGATAATTAATTTGTATGTATAATCAAGTTTCTATTGGAGAACTTTAAAACCCCTCAACTCCAACCAAATGATTCACATTCTCGATACTCATGGATATCCAAACTTCTCAAGTAATTCTGAGAAAATGACAAGTCCCGCACCTCCAATCACAAGTGAAAGGGTCAGCCTTCCTCCTGGAACCAGCTGGGGTAATTTCAGAGACGACGATGGAGCCAAGTATCTATCTGACCATGACATTGCGGCTGGAAGAATTCCGAATAGCACCAATACTAACAAAAACATGACAACCGGGTACCAAACCAGCTGTATCAGTTCAAAACGATCTAGAAAATTGAGAGCAAATAAAAGTAGATATTTATGAAAAAAATTGGTAAAGAATGTAGAGTTCTGTTCATCTAAAATTTACACCTTTTTCAAGTTCATCCACATTTATGATGTTCATACATCTTAACAACATCTAATGACTTAAAGCTACAATAATAAGCATGCAAAAGGAATTAATGATAAGTAGGAAGTAAAATACACCGTGTTCATACCTCCATAGGTTCCAGCAAAGTCCAATGCTTTGAAAAATATTTCAGGGTCTAGAAGTGATAGAAACAATGGTGGAATCAAATTCAAAAGATATGGCAGAGGTGTCCTCTCACTTGCCGGGAGTTTTAGCACTACACATTCAACATATAGAATTAGAAGATGAAACAAACAGAAGCCTTGCATTAAGCATATCTGAAAGTTCAGAACAGAGGAAAAGAATCAACTACACAGAGGCATTGAATGGAAATGTGATATTGTGATAGATCTTTGAGTTGGAGAATCATCAGCTAAAGGTGCAGTCTCTTATATCTCTTTGCATGCACTTCATATGGCATGAAGGCACGGTATTATACATAACGTAACTTCCGTTTAGCACAATGAAACTAGCTTGTACCACAATTGTAAATGGAAGTGTTCCAGCAATTGCAACCAGCTTGCAATTCCAAAAAAAAAATTGACATATACCACTGTTACTCCAAGCTGTGGGACAAGTGATGAACATATGATCTGTAGCTTCATCCAACCACTTGAGCAGGCAACACCTAGTAAGAAGCACCCTTCCCTTATTAATCAGATTATTGATCATCAATATTTTCTAACAGCCTGTAGTCTCACAAATATTGCACCCCAAGGCTAATGTCCATCCCAGTTATAATTCAATGTAAAAGGATTTAATTTAGAAGATAGATTCCCCATTTTCCCAAAAGAGCTTAGTTGAGAGAGGTTGAGTATTCATCTGAAAATTCTGAGGTTGCAAGAGTATTGGGTTAACTATTAAATCCTCAGTGGATCAGTTTGGGGAACCCTACCAAGAACCTAGGCAATGGATGACTGGATGCAGACTAGTTGACACTATATTCCTCATTTTCTTTGTCCTGATTGTTCTTAATATTGAAAAAACTGTTTGATGAAATGTAAGAATGAAAATCAGTTTATTCCCACATGCCATGATTCATCAAGGCATTCATTTTCTCTTCATTGCTTGTTTCCATCTTAGATAGCTTAGAGCCTCATGATAATTTTTAGGAAATAGTAATGACGCACAGAGAAAAAAAATGTAATGTGACATCATGGAGAGAGATAAACAACGGAAAAGTGGTTCAGAAGAGGATATTTCAACACTAGAACGGTCAAAACTGACAAAGCTAATTAGCAGAAGCAAAGCAAGGCTTACCATAGAAGGGGAAAGTCTTGAGAAAAATGTGCTACATCAGCTCTCGTACAGGTAATTCGGATGGAAAGAGACAATGAATTTATAAAGGATGATCTCAGGATCTAATTTCGGATGGATTCATATTAACTTTTTGGCTTCACTTTGGGCATCTATAGATAAAGAGTTTGTTAATGATTTACCATTTCACTTTGTTGAACTTGAGTTACAATATGTTTGTTATGCTGCAGAAGTTATGTTTACATTTGTTCATCTTCTTCCATTTTGTTATAATACAAGTACATGTTCCTCATCAGAAAACATCTAATCAATTGCAATCCAAAAACTTGTCTTCTCAACAAACCATGTTCAAGCTTAGAAAGAGAATTGGAGTGCAAATAGGAATAAAGATCAAATAAGATTACTTTTTTGATAAAAGTGACGTGCAACACTTACAGTCAGCAAGGAAGTCTGAGAGACCCAGAACAAATCCAATGTAAGATGTTGCAATTGCAAGAAGTGAGAACACATCAACTATAGGCTGCAGAAAATTTTTTAAGGAAAAGAAAGAAAATAAAATGTTATTACTTTAGATCACTATCTGTATTTTTAATTATGAAGAAGCTTGAGAATTTTTTGAAAGGACTTACTTCAATTGCTCCATTTGAAGATCGCAATTCTTCTAATGGATCAAGAATCTTATCAGAGGTCATTTCAGGATTTGAGATGGTTCCAAGAATAACAGCATTCCAAACAAGAAATAAAACAAGCGGTATAGCAGTGCCTAGAACAATAGCAGTCCTGTAAAATAGAAAGCTCACATGAAAACATCAGTCATACGCCATTCCAAAATGCAAGGAACAAATCAATTGGAAAGGCTCAGAAATAAATTAAATTGTCAAAATTGAAGCTTATTTGGTTCAAGTGCATGTCTGTCACCTAAATTCCAATCCGCCATTTTTTTATCGTTAGATTATCAGTTACTTTCTGCTTTTACCACTTTAAAAATTATTTTAATCGAATTCATTTAACAAATATATGGCATGTTTTCTCAGTTAGTTTATAGTGTTACCTCATACAAAGTTTGTGGAGATAATCACACATTTTTCACTTAGTTTTAATGAAAAGGGTACTGGTATTTTCACCTTATTTTTGACAGGTTTCCTTCAAGATTCGTACAAAGAACAGGCACTACATTCTGGAAAAAGCAGATAAAATGCTACAACTGCTACAATATTGGACAGCAGCAAGTTGGCAAGTTACCTGGTAGACAAATGAGAGCACAATTATGGGTACACTCATAGGTACAGCTTGAAAGTTGGCTTTTAGAAGGGCTTCCCACTGTAGATCTCCACTTGCAACTGCCTAAAAGTAACTTAATATATGCAAGTCATAAGATGCACAAGTGTAAATCCATCGCTAAACAACTCCACATAAAAGTTTAAGCAGTCTTAACAGAAATTGTTGATAACCCGTTGATTAAAATAAATTGTGATTTGTATTCAACAGAAATGATATTTAAAATCACATAGTTTATGAAGGAGGAGACCGTACCACGAGAGCTGCAAAAGAATTGATGATTCCAAATACCAGAGCCCCATTAATTGCACCAATAAAGCGTTGGCTAGAATTGAAAATAAGTTCAAAGTCAATTATTGAGAGAGAGAGAGAGAGAGGCGGGGGGAGAGAGAGATCATTAGTGGTCATATGTATGTGGTCGCGTAAAAGAATTAAAATATTCTCTGATGTAGAATCAAATCAGCATATAAACATGTAATAAAGGCCAGAAACACACGCCAGAAACACACTGACCGGTATGTAGTGTACATATAGATAAACACTTGAAACAGGATTACATTTATGCATAGGGTATCAATAACCTGTACAATGTGGCTATCATCTTTTTCAGACATTCTAACGAGATAAAAAAGACAGTAGTACTTTCCTTTTTCCTCTTAAGAAAGAGCAACATTTCTAGGTCAAGGTCATAGATCCATTCCAAGATTGCCTCAAAACTCATCCATTGTAAACAAGTAGATCATGTATGTGTGTTCATATTAAAGTAATCAAAATATCCCTATATTTAACTCCATTTAAAATCCCATGAATTTTTCTATACTCCACAGTCCAGTGTGGAAATTAAAAAGGTTAAAAATTGACTATGCTTTTGGTAATGCAGAGTTTATAATATGCAATAAAAGAACTTTGAGGTAGAACAAAGCAGAATATAAAGTGCATAAAAAAGGCAATAACGTGTATGTAGTATAAATGTTGATAAACACTCTTGATTATACATGCTACACAGATTCACATTCAAATACGCTATTGACCTCTACAACATGGGTATTATTTTTTTCAGACATATTATTAGAACAAACACTATTACTTTCTTCTCTTTTTCTTTCCCCAGTGGAAAACATTCTTGAGCAAAATCACATTTATATACCAAACTTACTGGAAAAAATTAATCCACTAGTGTACAAGTAGATTATGTTCATTCTTTCTATAATTTTTTAATAAGATTGTAACTTTACTACAAGAACAAGACTAAAGAACTTGTAATTGCTTAAGTTTACAAAACAAACAATTAAAAGAGAGAAAAACAAACCTTCCAAAGTAGCACATGCCTCCCAAAATCAGTGAAAACAAGGTCGCACTTTCCCATCTGCAACCATAATGCTGCCATCAACACCTAACAAACACAAAAGATACTCTTGAACTAACATAAAACTACTTACAAGACTATGAATATGAAAAAAAAAAAAAAAATACAAACAAACACACACACACAAATTTCTTGCAAAAATTTGAGCATGGTGGAAAAGAAAGTCATGGTACGTACAATGGAATGCCGAGAGAATTCATCAAAATATCTGAAGAACGAGCAACGTAGGCAACAAGGAGTGCATAGTGTATAAAAATGTATGACCAACTGCAAGATAAAGAAAATTGTTATAAGAAATTGATTAAATAGGATGGAAAAAAATTGTACTAAGCAATGAAGAAGAAAATTGTAGTAAGCAATAAACATCTAATATTTACATTTGAAGCAGTAAATATAAAGAAACAAGTGGATTAAACAATGTCAATGGACTCAAAACGAAAATGGCTTAAAATCCAATACAATAAAGAATTTAATAAAATCCTATACAAAATATCATTTGTAAAAAATTGGTTAAACAAAATTCTCCTTCCATCCAGTACTAATATTTTGTTTTGTTTTGTTTTCCAGTGGCACGCATGTTGTTATTCAATAATCAATCAAAAAAATGCATTAAAATTTACGTGGAGAATATCAACCTACCAAGCAATTTGAACTCCCACTTTCCCCAGAGTTCTCATGGCCATTGATACCTGAACTTTGTCACAAGGCAAATAAATTATGTTGGCTGTAGGTAGATATATAGTGAACAGAAAATTACCTGTGTTGGTTGGGAAAAGTGTGTGTTTGTTAGCTTGACATACATTATGGGTCCATTTCCTAACAGATTAAATTTTTGAAAATGATGGTGACTCAACATAATATCATAGCCTAATTGTCTGCCATGTTTTTGAATACCTTTATTTTAATTTATTATTTTTTTCCAAGGCTCACATTCTGTCCACTTCCTATACATAAGATGGAGTGAAAAGTTTGTGTTTGTATTAACTTAATGTATGTACGTAAGTAGTTAAAGATAACACTAAACAAAAAATATAGTAAACAAACAATATTGTGATTTATAAAATTTTATGTTTAACATAAATAAATTATATATAGAGATCAAGATTAAAGTTTTTGCTAACGATCCTAAAATATATATGACCAGCGGCAAAATGCAGGAACAGACATTTTATATCTGAATCATGCATGTTGGGTCAACCCATATGTTGTAAGATCTCATCTTTATTAATACAGAGAAAAACTTTTATGAAATAGTCCTTCACTGTGCAGGTGCACAGACATCTTTCTATTATTTTTTGTTTCACTTATATATCTAGGGTACAACTCAAAAGATGTCTGGGCGGACACTAATTATTTTTTGTTTTATTTATATATTAAGGGTGCACACAAATCTTTGTGCGTCATATGCACTAGGTTCTCATCTTGATTAATAGCACCAAAAAAAATTTAACAATTAGTGCTTCATTGTGCAGGTGCGCAGACATCTTTTAATTATTTTTGCTCTACAAGGGTAAAAATCTGCAAATCTTTCACCAACATTGTATTTGGTAGGATAGATTGGTAGAGTAGTAGGAAGAAAAAAATATGAAGGAATGAAAAAAAAAATAAAGAAAAAGAGACAAGGTTGACATACTTTCCTCTATTTGATATTGAAGGTAAAAACAAAAGGAAAGAAAAACATTTTATTTGAAATTATCATTGATGTTCCCTTGTTCACTTTACCAATTCGGATTAGTTAGATGTGGGTAAGTCAATATCATCTAACTTGTAAGTGGATCTTCTCTATCTTCTTCAAAACCATCAATTTTGAAATGATTCATTTTAGTGAATTTGTAAGCATATCCACTCAACTATCAATTCCTTCCACTCATCCCCTCTATGAACCAATAATTAAAACTTTCCCTCTACCTTTCTGTCCTCACTTATCCCTCTTACCAAACACACTCTTAAGACCAGCAGCTTCACATATGAATAGTCTTTTGACTATACATTTTGGAAGGGATGGGCCGTGTTGATGCAAGTGACATTCTTTGACAACCTAACTTTATTGGTCGAGGCAGACATGTTACACATCTATATATTGGTGTAGTGATCTTAGACCAAACAGTTTTAATTGCTTGAATCGGGAATTAGCTGCACAAGATGTACTGTAGCTGGCCTTCCAATTCCGCAAAATAAAAGGACAAGGAAAGATAACAGCTAGCAGACAATGTTACAAAACGCCCAATTGTGGCACAATTTTGATGGGAAACAGGTAACCAGATCCAGTAAAGTGCCATAAAATTTGAAACAAGGCAAATAAACTTACACAGTTTGACATATCTATGACTAAAGAACAAATAAATATGCAATACAAAATGCAATCACTTTATTAGTTTATAGTGCTCGAAGAATGAATATAATTTACATTCATCTAGGAAATAAACCATCACATGGAAATCTAAATCTCAAGTATCGACATAACACATGCATGAAACTCACAATTCAAATAGCATACTCAAAAGAATGATCCCAAAAATACAGTATGCTCAAAGATCATACCTTAATTAATAAACGATCTGAAATTTGTGTTTAATTATCAAGGTGAAATAGAGGCATACTTTTTCGAGTAACCATGTATGTCTCTTTCTCCTTAAAGATAACAAACTTTAAATCGGCATACTAATTGCAAGCATTTGAACAAAGGAGGAAGATGTTACCAGTGATACACCACCAGAACCCAGTTCACACATGGTGTTTACATTTACTTCAGCAATTAGCAGCCCTGTTGCAACCTGCAGTATTTAGGTTTGTAGCAGAGTTCCTTCTTTCATATACTCAAATTTAGAAACACTAACAAGCAAAAGCACGACGGAGATATAAACATAAGTTGTTATCATTAAAATTTTGCAAACTACATTGTAAGCTGCCAAATGAGCAAAAATCATTGGAGAGATTTGAAATATCAGCACTTTCTAAGACCCATCCAGGTTTGTGTTTCTTTGTAAAGTTGAGCTCATGATTAATTTCCATTTAGTCATCTAACTCTAGTGAGTGCTACTAAAAAACAGAACTCTAGTGAGTGCCTTAAAGCCACATCAAATTCTTAGTAATTACAGTAGACATAATTGGAAATAAAAAACTACAAAAGGAAAAAATAAAATTGACAATAGCCACAACTGATCACAAACAGGGAATTTATATATATATATATATATATATATAAAGATGACAAGAAGAAGTAGAAGAGAGAGCCAGTTTTATTACTATGAAAACCCAAGAAAAGATACATGTAATTGCAGAAGCCAGAAATCCAGATTCTTGAGTGACGGCTGGTATTGCAAGGATTCCAGCACCTACCTAAACTGATTTTTATAGGAATTAGTGGCTAAAAGGATATGTGTTTGTGTTTGTGTGTGTGTATGTGTATTTTGACATTAAATTCAAGCTGCACAACAATGGAGAAAAACTTATTATGATATCATCACCAATCTCTGTGAATTGTGTGAATAAGAGTAAAATAAAATAAAATAAAAAAACCCGGAAACACATAACACAAGCAACTGCAAAAAGAAAAAAAAAAAGAAATATATATATATATATATAATAAAATAAAATAAAAATACTAGGATTATTGTAGAAATTTTAAAAGAATATTTAAATATCTTATGACGATCTCCAACCGTTACGTATCCCATCCCCATTTCCACCACCACCCCCCCCCCCCCAACCCATTACCTCCCCACTTTCAGTACTCTTTCAATATGTCTTTAAAATATCGTACTAATTCTAAGTAATTCTCAATCTCCAAGTCTTTTCTGGATTTTTATGTATATAATGTGAAAACTCAATCAATAATATAGAATGAACAATATATATGGAATGCATGTGTACCATGACTAGTTAGTAATTAGTAAAACATTAAAGTCATCATAACTTACAAATGAGTATTTGGGAAGGAGCTTCATAAAGACCACAATAATAAAAACTCAAATTCAAATTATAGTTGGGTTTAAACATAAAAATAAAAATTCCACATATATTTATTAAGTCAAGGTAGCTAAAACTGAACAAAGTTTATACGTACTACACTAATAAACAAATTTCTTCAAATTGGTCATGTAAGTAATTTGCATACCGTAGTTCCTGCGACCAGGAATATTGCACTTGATAAACTTCCTGCCAAACCATCAATGTAATACAAGTAAATTAACACCAAAAAATTAGTTCCGGAGTCCAATTGCAAACCTATACATACGCACGTACATACATATATACATAGAGAGAGAGAGGAAATTAAAAACATTCATCGGACTGGAATTTCCTCCTGGAGAAGCATTGGATGCGGGTTCGTGGAGGAGGAGCCGTAG